>CAHIKZ030003885.1:1040000-1062500 GCA_903632075.3 Acanthosepion pharaonis
AACACTTTCATGTTAAAAGCAGTTAAGAACATTGTTGCTATGGTCGTAGTAAATTTATTTAATTTTACTTCAATTCTCTTATATAAAGGACTTCCATCACTGATGTATGTTCGACTAATATCCGTCTAAACTGTGAATGTGGACATGAGTGTTCCTTTAAATGTTCTGAGATTGAACTATGACCGTTCAAGTAAAACGTAAGACTTCTCGTCATCGTCGTTGTTGTAAAACCAATATACGTATTAACATTTTTCTCAGAGATGCAATTTCCCAAAGGACATTTAAATTGATATACGATATTGGTCTTTTCTAAGACTCTAGCTGACGGAGAAGAGTTGCTATGGACGACTAGGTTGGTTGTATTAAATTTAGTATAATATATAATTAATTCTATTTTTTTTACTCGGATCAGTGGGGGATATATTAGTATTGATGTGTCTTTTTAGAAATTCTCCTCCTGCTTATAGTTAGTATGCATTTGATTACGGTATAGTAGTTTGATATGTTTTGAGTTATTTGAGTACATATTATCTTCATTTTTTATATATGTTAATATTCCCAATAGCTCGTCGAATTTGTTCATCAACGATGTAATTAGGAAAGTCATTGTGAATAAGATTTTGTTTAATATTATTTAATTCAGAATAGAAAACCTTTCTTGTGGAAGAGTTTGATTTGCGCTGTTTATTAAGATTCGTATAATAACTATTTTGTAATAGTTGAGACATTAACTTTTATAGCTGAAAGTGCACGTGTTTATACTAGTTTTTTATATGGGGAAGTAGTAAATGTATTATTATTAGTGTCTGTCAATGCATCAAGAAAAGGTGTTTATTGTCGTTTTTAGGTCCGTATGTGAAATTAAGTACGGAGTTGTTATATATATATATATATATATATATATATATATATATATATATATATATATATATATATATATAAAGATTAACACATCCTTAATCTATATATCTACAGATGTCTCTTTATTATTTTATTTAAAAAAGATCCACTTGGATTTTCCTTTTACATTTACGGATCTGATATTATTATCTCTCTCTCTCTCTCTCTCTATATATATATATATATATATATATATATATATATATATATGATCAAATATTCGGGATGGAGCATGTGTAAATATAAGAGTGAGCACGAAAGGAAACTCTCTTTCTTTCTCTCTACCAATGTAGAGAGAGAGAGAGAGGGGGGGAGAGGATGAAATAAAAATTGAGTATACATGTGTGCGTTTGATATGGGTGTGTGTGCGCGTGTGTATCTGTGCGTGTAAGTGTGTATGAACACAAACAGAGCGGTGGCTAGGTTCTGTTTTCTCCAAACAAAAACTCTCCTCCAATCAGAGCCACAAAATGTTTTAAATAGGAGAGTCACGTCTCCTTTGTGTACAAGATTTATAAAGTGATTACAGTGAAGATCCGTGTTTCTTTTGCAGAGCTAAGACTAATTAAATCGAAACTCGAATGTGTCGGGAAACCGAAATCCCAGAGTGAGTTGTGAGCACTTCTGTTGTGACCATGACGGCCACTTAAATTTCGCGTCGGGTTTCAGTGAAAACAACTTTCTCTTTCCCATAGCAAAGTTGGCAAATGAAATCTCCGATGTCGAAGGCCGGCCCTAATCAAATAATAAAATAAATGAGGCCGGTGTCGTCTATTTCAATTCAAAGACGCTAAGTCAATAGCTAACTAAATATACCTCTCAATTTCATGTACTCGGTCAACTGAACTGGGACGTTTGCCTATCGTTTCCTTGACTCACTGGTGCGTTCATCATCATCTTGCGGCTTCAGCCGAGATTGAACTCTCTACACCTTATCTGTCATAGCTAATACTTTGATTGGTGTAGTTCATAATCTTGTCAAATAGCTGAATTCTTGATGCTTCGCTAGGGCTATCAAGGGTGTTTTTTATCGTGACACCAACACTAAATGGATTGCCAACCAAGGCTAAGAGAGACTCCATTCACCCTCCGCAGGTTTTGAAGTCAGAGTTTTCCTTCTCCTAGACCAGTTGCCATCCAAGGCTATAGAACCCAGTCTCTATTTACCCATAGCTGGAGGGAGAAGATGAGGATTCACACCTTTCCCAAGGGTATTAGCACGTAAGTGAATGTAATGGATTCGACTGGAATTCGAACTCGGCTCTCCGATTCCCCAATCCAAGCCGCTATCCATTACTCCACCGTGCGTTAGTTGATTCGTTTTCGACGACTTATCAACCCTTTGCAGGTTATTTAAAGCCAGAAAAGTTTTTTTTTTAGATTGTAAGAATTTTGTTTTTGGAGTGTGAGGTGGGGGAATAATAATGCTTTAGTGATATTAGTAATGGTTTACTGATGCTAAATAAATTATATTAATTAACCCTTAGTTTGGCGGGGCGAAGGGGTTGATTCATACTTTTCACAAGGGCATTTACGTGGTAGTGAATATAACAAACCCGAGTGGAATTGAAACGCGGCTCTCCAATTCACAATTCTGAGATGTTATCTATTACGCCATTCGTGCAACCAAACTTACAGCGCCTCATATTCACAAGCGGTCACACATCTGACAAGGTTCGACGTACCTTAACCTTGTTGATCGTAGGCCCATATAAGATAAACGCTATGATTGAAATTTAACTAGTGATATATTTCCTTTCCGGGAAGAGTCTTCTTCAGTTTTCTTTTAGAAATACATTTTATACATAAAACAAAAAGTCAGAAAATTATCTGATTGTGTTGAACTTTTCTGGAATTAAACAATAATAAATATCATTATTTCTTTTAACTTCGTAGAAATATGATCATAATGACATCGGAGAAGCGATAGGCACCAAACTAGGATATATATATTTATATATATATACAGAAACATAGTTTTAACGTGTGCTATATTATATTATACTATATTATCTTTACATATATATATATATATATATAAAGTTTTAATATATATATAGTTTTAAACTGTGCTATATTCTATTATCTTTATATATTTATATATATATATTTATATATACAGAAGTATAGTTTTAAACTGTGCTTTATTATATTACCTTATATATTAAAACATTTTTTATGTTTAACGTTGTTATTTATAGATACAAGTATTTAAGCAAATGCTCTGTTTATGATAAACAGTATTAAATAACATTTACCGGCCTGAATGTCCGAGAAATTTTCATAGAAAATATTCGTTCTTTGACAGGATTCGAACCTGCATCCTATACGCAGATACGTTGACGTGCCTTACCTCTAGGCTACAAAGAACCAATCGGTAGACAAGGTCGAATTTACTGCTTATAAACTCCAATCTTCCATGAATCTCGTACATTCATAACTGCTCTGGCGTATCGAATGTAAACAAATGACGTCATATGTTAAGAAATTTATTTATTAAAGACATTTTTATGTTTAACGTTGTTATTTTATACATACTATAAATAATATATTTTTCTATGAAAATTTCTCGGACATTCAGGCCGGTAAATGTTATTTAATACATTTTATCATAAACAGAGCATTTGCTTAAATACTTGTATCTATAAAATAACAACGTTAAACATAAAATGTCTTTAATAAATAAATTGTCAGACCTTATCCATTTCTTAACATTACCTTATATATATATATATATATATATATATATACATTTACATATACAAAAATATAGTTTTAACGTGCTATATTATATATATATATATATATATATATATATATATATATATATATATATATATATATACAGAACTATAGTTTTAAACTGTGCTATACTATTATAGTTTTAAAGTGTGATATATTTATGGGATAAGGTGCTCAATATCCGAGATAAAGCGTATGTAAATATCAATATAAAAGTGAACTCAACCTTCAGAGGCGACAGGCTGTTTCATATTGACAAATTCTCTCATATATATATATATATATATATATATATATATATATATATATATATATATATATATATATATATATATATATATATAGGTCCTGATCTCTGATCTGGCATTTCGTCTACAGTCACTTTCTCACAGACGTGCTATAGCTTCTCTCCGTCTTTTCCACAAATATGTTTCATGGCAACTGCTCTGACGAGCTACTTTCACTGGTGCGGTTGGCATCTCGGTCCCACCCTTTCACTGTGGAAACGGTTAAATATAACCGCCTCTTCTACTCCAACATCACCATCTCTCGCATTTCCAAATAGTGGAGCTTCCTTTCCCCTATTTGCTTCCTTGATAGCTATAATCTTCAAATATTCAAATATAATGTCAATCAACATCTGATGCCTTGATCCTTATCCCCTTCTTTTTATATATCCTTTCCTCAAACACCTCTGTTTAACCTTGCTCTCACTCTCTTGTGTGCTAGTGGCACTTCTGCGCTACTTTGGGTGAAATGCTTATATATATATATATATATATATATATATATATATATAGATAGATAGATAGATAGATAATATTAGTGGAAAATATACATACATATGCAAAATATATAAATACCCATACATGTATATTTTTTAAAAAAAAAATTCAAGAGGAAGAATCCAGGTAGGACTCAATGTCTAGGACAGAGTAAGGATATAATAAAAAGGCTTAAACACTAATATTCCATGGTCATAAACGCAATTTTACTTTCCTTCGTCCCATCTCTCTCCCCCACCTCGTCTTTCCCTCCCTCTTATTCTAACATTAGATTGTCTATGGTGTGTGTATGTTACCACGAATTGTATCTTTATGCATTAGACATCCGTCAACATTCATTTTTTTCTCTTAATTAAACCCCTTCCACTCATCTCTCCTAAAATTCTCTCTGTTAAGGTTTAATCTCCCTCCTCCTCATACTTACACTCTCTCTAAATTCTGTTTTTATTTCCGGAGTTGGTTTTTTTCTGTTTTTTTTTTTTGAATTTGTAGGTCTGATGAATTGGATCGTATTTACGATTCCAATGGAATAAATTATGACCATGTAATATTAGTGTTTAAGCCTTTTATTATATATATATATATATATATATATATATATATATATATATATATATATATAAAGAAAGGAAAACTTATCTTAACCGACATTTTCGTCCTTTGATGGACTTTATCAAGGTAAATGCTTTTATGACACTTACTAATATTTGATAAAGTTCCTCAGAGGACGAAACGCATCGGTTAAGTTAAATTTTCCTTTTGATTTTATTCACGTTGTCCTTTTACAGATATATTCTATCTGAAATTTTTACATACATACATACATTCATACACACACACACAATATATATATATATATATATATATATATATATATATATATATATATATATTTCTGACACTATTCTTTTGATATATCTTTCGAATTCCTGGCTATATCAGGTTGAAAAAACAATTCACGTATGACCATCGAATTTAAACACCGTTTAGCCTGGTCAGTGCCTAGATGGCTGACTGCTTCATAATATCAGGTGCTGTAAGATTGGATGTGCGGGAGGTACAGTGGATTATGGCACAGAATTATCCATTGAGGAGTCGTGTTCTAATTCCAGTCAGGTTCGTTAAATTTATTTACGTGCAAATACCACTCGGAAAGGTGTGAAATCGCCGCTTCTCATTCCAACTATTAGTTAATTAGTAGGATTTGTATCAGTAAATCATTATCATCTTGAAAAGCATTCTTCGAATCTAAAACTATTTTCTGACTTTAAATAACCTAAAAAAGGTTGATAAAAAAACAGATGTACATTGTTTCCGGTAATACAGAAATCGGTACCAAAGTGGATAGCAACAGTTGTATTTGACAACGGATGAAACGGATATCTTTTAAGTTTTTTGCAGCGTATCCTTGATGCCAAGGTAGTACTGGAAGTGTAGTGTGCGCAAGTACATTCTACCGCCTCTATTTTCCGTCAGTCGGTGTGAGATGCCAGTGACAAGATACCTTGGAATGGGGGGAGAGTAATGAACTGAAGATTCCCAAGGTATTCGTCAAAGTGAACATAGGCAGCCTCAACCGGGATACGAAATCGGTGTATTGATTCCTTTTCCCGTGCAGATAATCATCACGTTACCTTATATAACCATAAAGAAATACTACACGACTCCAGAGTTTTATCCTTTTATGAAGAGTAGTGTTTTTTTTAATACCCAAATGTGTACACGCAAAAAGGCAAATAACCTGTGGTAAAAGTAAAGTTACACAAGAAGATAAATTATTAAAAAAATTAGACATTCCTGTTGCTGGGGACTATTTCAAGGTGTCCTAAAACAGAAATGGGCCTTATAACTGCTTACTAGATATCTATTCCGTCTGGGTACCTCGAGACGGTGTAATGGTTAACAAGCTTGACTCGCTAGAACAATCATGACAGAGTAGTGACTTCGATCCTTTACTGGGTGCTCCGTACTTTCGGCCTTGTGCCACATCTAAGCTACACTTGGATGATTACTTTTGGTGCATCCCTACGTGGTATAATGGTTAGAAAACTTGTCTCGCTAGATCAATTACGACTAAGAAGTTAGTTCGATCCTCACTGGGTGCCCCGTACTTTCGGCGTTGTGCCACATCTAAGCTACGCTTGGAAAATCACTTTTGGGGCACCTCGACGTGGTATAATGGTTAGAAGTCTTGTCTCGCTAGATCAATTACGACTGAGTAGTGAGTTCGATCCTCGCTCGGTGCCCCGTACTTTCGGCCTTGTGCCACAACTAAGCTTCGCTTTGAAAATCACTAGATATCTATTCCGTTCAGAACAGAGACGTCTAACTTTGACAAAGCGAAACAGTAAATTGGTTCAATATCGACCTGAATAATTAAAAAAAAATAAACAAATTTATTTTTTGGGATTTAACCTCTTTGTTACATATCAGTTAGTTTCAACCATAGATATTTGAGAAGTTCTATCCTTAAAAAATGAATTGATTTAATTATTCGTGTAAAATACGCACCCCCTAACTTTAGATTACAAAATTAAAGAAAAAAGTTTCTATATAATACAAAATAACATTTTAGAAATTATACCGGCTAAATTTAATATATTTTAAACAATTTATCCGTTTCTTATCGAGTAAAAATAAGAACTTCAGTCAATTATGTGCCATGCTTGATACACGCTTAGGCGATCATGTATTTTTCGATACATGACTGACGAAGCAGATTTTTTCCAGTAGTTAGTTGTCATTTCTTTCTGCGGTAGACTAGTTGCCATTCAAGTTTATAGAACCGGGTCTGTCCTGTTATTTACCCATAGCTGAGGGGAGGAGAGTTTTAATATCTTTCCCAGGGGTATTAGCACGTAAGTTAATGTAATGGATTCAACTGGAATTCGAACTCGGTTCTCCAATTCCTCAATACATTACTCCAACATGCCTCCTAGAATAAGAACTTAAATAGTTTAAATTAGCTTTTGAAAGACAAAATTTATACAGTATTTTGAACAAATACAGATATATGTTCATGCACAAATGCAACAAGCATGTAGAGAAAATATATTGACACCAAGAGAAATATAATGAAGAAGCATGTTTTTTTATATATGTTGGTGACTGTTTCTCTGTAGCGGCGTAAAACAAGCGAAGGACAAGATGACCTGGCAGACAACGATATCGAAGATTACACGAAGACATACACTCTGACAACATAAATGAAACTGTCATGACAGTTATTTTTGACACGGAGAGAAGCGAACATTACTACTATAGGACAGCGAACATAAAGTCCTTTTTGTGGAAGGACAAGATGATTCTGTGCACGATGACGGCATCGAAGATTACGAAGACATCGTCTACGCTGATCAAGCTGTCATGACGCCATCTTTGATACGGACAGAAGTGAAGCGGACGAAAATGTATTTAATAATTGTGTACTTTCTTTCTTTTTATGTGCCATGTCCTTTAATGATGTAGGCGATCATGGCTCTCCACCTCACTCTATCCTTTGCAGCTCTCAACAAGTTCCTTCCCTCTGCTTCCTATCCAAGACCACGTTCTGTGATCCACTTGCTTAAGCCCGCCAGGTATGTCACGAATTTTTATCCCTTGTCTTTCCCTCTATTGGACCCGTGAGTATTATATTCTCCAGGGACCCCCTTCCTCATTATGTGTCCCAGAAACTTCAGCTATCTCTTCGTGATGTTAAGTATAAGCCTCCTCCTTGTTTGAAACTAGGTATTTCATGCGTTTTTTCTTTATTGTCTCTCTTTCCCTCTATTCGACTCGTGAGTATAAGATTCTTTAGGCCCTCTTTCCTCATTTTGTGTCCCAGAAACTTCAGCTGCCTCTTCCAGATGTTAAATATAAGCCTCCTCTTTGTTTGCATCCTATCCGAAAACCTCATCGTTGCTCACACGCTCGGTTCATGATATTCTTAGCATCCTTCTGTAGAACCACATCTTTATCGCCTCGAGTCTCTTCTTCATCTTTGAGAAAATCGTCCAACATTTGCTGCCGTAAAGAAGGACAGATGTCACGTAATATCTCAGTGGGAACATAGAAAAGTACTGGACTGATACACGATATGAGTCCCCAGGTATAGCAGTGAATGCTGGAGAAACGCAGAAATGAAGAAGGACCTAGAAGCAACAGGAGGATGCTGAGAATAGCATCCACTGAACATCTCTGAAACGACGAAGTTTTAGAGAAAATAGAAATAAAAAGGACACTTATACTCAATATCTGGAAGAGAGAGTTGAAATTTCTTGAGGACATAATGAGGAAAGAGGGCTTGGAAAATTTGATACTCATAGGACAAATTGAAGGCGAGAGAGAGAGCAAAACAACGCATCATCTACTTAGCGAGCTTGTGTAAATAGATGACATAACAGGTGTTAAGAGAGATAAAAAAAAACGGAAAAAATTATTAAGAGCTAGAAAGAACAGGAAATTGTGGAGAGCCATGATCGCAAACGTCCTGAATAGCACAAAGAAGACGAAATTTTTTTGAAAAGTGATTTAATTTATCTACCGTCCCGAATACAGTAACTTGGAACAAGTTGTCGTTTATAATACGCACCCCTAACTATTAAACAACACAGGAGAAAAGTGCGTATTATACTCGAATAATTATGTTAAAACTTAAGCATACAGAAAGCTTCTTCTGAGCGCCAGTTTCTGTAAAGAGTTTAATTTAATACCCGGATTATTTATATAGTCCGTTTTTGACAGGCTTATACACGCTGCTTCTTTCACCTTACGCATTTTCCCGTATGTTTCACCCTCTATTATTCTGATCACGTCCCGGCGGGAACGATGTGCACATTTTTCCCTGCAAGCACATTCTCTCAAGTTTATTCGTGATATTTCACCTTGGATTAGAGCTTTTTGATGTTCTTCAAATCAGATCTTTAAGAGGCAGTTGGTTTCTCTTATATTCCCTGTCGCAACTGAATAGGATGCTATGCGCTCGGGTTTTGGTCATGCTTATTTCATAAGGAATCCTGACCTTGAAGAAGAATTTACGTCAGGCAAATACTTCATGTCAAAACTTCAGTCGACAATTGTTACGCACATATAGTTCCATAATGTTTCGCCTTTGAGCTCCGATCATTTGAAAGATTATGCCCTCAAACAACTAACGTAACGCAGTTGAAAATAATAAATGCTAATATAAATAGCATGAAACTTTAAGCATTGTAAACTGATAAAGATTGCCTCTGTGAACATCGGAATTGTTCGGATGAGCTCTTCGCTATGGTAACTAAAATTTATACGCAGTAATAGACTGGTGTCGAGAACCCATCAATTTACAATTGAACTGGCGAGATGTACTTGCATTATTTACATTATTCGGACTGTTATCCTCATGTTTATTGCCATATTCACAACGTTTCGGCCGAACCCTTTATTTCGTCCAGTAGATTGTTCTAGTTCCACGTGCCATGCCTCTTCCGGATGCCTCAGTTATTTCCCTTTAAATCAAAAGTTAAAAATATCAACATCAATATTTCCCTTTCTCTAGTTCCACGTGCCATTCCTCTTCCGGGTGTTTCAGCTATTTTCCTTAAACTCAAATCTCCAACTTTTGGTTCACCACTTCTGTGGCCTGGTATTGTACTCGTAACTCTTTGGGTCATAGTCACACGATTTAAACAACGTCTTTATCCATTGGGCCATGTGTGATGAAGATAACAATCCGAATAATGTAAATAATGTATGCAATCATAATACCTCATCTCAGAGATCCAGTCACCTGAAGAAGGCCGGAGCATAAAAAGGCCGAAACGTTGTGAATATGGCAATGAAGATAAGGATAACAATCCGAATAATATATATAATGCAAGTAATCATAATACTTCATCTCAAAGATATTGACGGATATTGGCTAGATGTAGCCGTAAGTTCTATGTTGACAGTTTCTTCTCTTGCACTTATTACCTGTGAGACTCTTTTCTGGCTCTATGCTTTCTAAGCCGATCAGTCTGCTGGAACTACTACTGTACCGCTCTTTCCTACCACCCTCTTCTTCCCCCAAAACTCCCCGTCCAATCCCACCCTTCACAGGGAGATTCGCCCCTTCTATATCACCCTCTTGGGTTCCCTTCAACTTAATAACACCACTGATTTCTTGGTTGAGTGAACCGACTACTACCAACCACTAATCCCTTAGCCCTTTCTTTACCCATCCCTTCTCTTTCAACTTCCCTTCCCACTACAAATCTAATGTGTCCGTCCGGTGTATTTTCTCTGTTTACGAACTGGAGAGTTGAACATCTCGGTGTTCACGACATAAATTTATAATCGAAATGAATAATTAAAGTCTCCATCTTCATATTATCATATATATATATATAAAGATAAAAGGAAAACGCGTTTGATCCTCTGAGAGACATTATCAAGGTAAATGTAAGGAATTTATTTTGTGACAAGAATTTACATACAAGACTAAAAATATTATTGGTTTTTAACGTGTTTTGGTGTAAGAGTGCTTATGAATATTCATCAGATTAGGGGAAAAATCGAGCAAATTCATGGAGCTGAGCCGATACAGTTTAATTTACAATAAACGAAAATAAGTAGAGGATCGAAAAGAAAACTAAACATAAAACTTATACAAAACAAATAAAAAAAAAACGGTTAAAGCCCGTAAATTAATGTTACTCAAAACGTATATCACATAAATTAAGCCAAATTCAAAATAATTTATATTCTAATTTACACATACACACACACATATATATATATATATATATATATATATATATATTAAAGACATTTTTATGTTTAACATTCTTTCTAGAGATACACGTATTTAAGTAAATGCTCTGTTTATAATAAACAGAATTAAAAATAACATTTGCCGGCCTGAATGTCCGAGAAACTTTCATAGAAAATATCCGTCCTTTGACAGGATTCGAACCTGCATCCTATACGGAACCGTCATTTACGCTGAAGTGCCTTAACCGACTCGGCCACAAAGGAGCGTTCGGTAGGCAATGTCGAATTTACTGCTTATAAACTTCGGTTCCGTATAGGATGCAGGTTCGAATCCTGTCAAAGGACGAATATTTTCTATGAAAATTTCTCGGACATTCAGGCCGGTAAATGTTATTTTTAATACTGTTTATTATAAACACAGCATTTACTTAAATACTTGTATCTATAAAAAAGAATGTTAAATATAAAAATGTCTTTTAATAAACTGTCGGACTTTGTCCAATTCTTAATATATATATATATATATATATATATATATATATATATATATATATATATATATATATATATATATATATATATATATATATATATAAGTATAGGATTGGTGTATACGAATAAATTCCAATAATAAAAAATACTATTCTTTAAAGAGTGATCAATACAGAATATAGCAAATATAATTTATAACATAAATACTATAATAAATAAATATAATTTGTAACGTATTTATGTTATTTATGAATAAAATAATTTTATATATATAATATATATATATATATATATATATATATATATATATATATATATATATATATATATATATATATATATATATATATGTGTGTGTGTGTGAATAAATATAGTCTTAAGGTGTGCTATATTTATGGGATATGAGAGATAGAGCGTGTGGAAATATAAATGTGAACATAGAAGTCAACACTTAGATGCGACAGTCTGTTTACTTTTTTCGGTTTTCGATTTTTAAGTAACGTAGTAATTTTTTTCTTTTATCGTTATATAACAGTTATCATTAGGTTCCCAGACCAAAATAAATTATTAAATAAAAGATCCGAGCTCATCTCAAAATGCAGACATGAAAACAAATTTTTACTACTTGACTTAAAAATCGAAAACTGAAAAAATAAAATAAATAAAGAAATAAATAAACAAACAAAATGACAATAAAATAAGTAAAATAAATTAACCTAAACAAATTACCAAATCACACCCGTTAGAATAGACGAAATAGAATAAATAAATGAAAAAATAAGAAACAAAATCAATGAACACAAATAAATAAAGTGAATAATAAACAAATTAACAAACCATTATGACCAAAATATTAGCTAGACTATAAAAATGTAATCAAAAATCGGACGGAAAAAATATCTATAACTGTTATATAACGATAAAAAATAAAATATAAAAAAATAGTATTACGTTACTTAAAAAATCGAAAACCGAAAAGTATAAATAAAATTATACAGTATAATAAATAAATTAAAAAAACAAGTAAAATAAATTAATCTAAATTCATCCAAATAAATAAATAAACTAACAAACCGATCCCGATAAATTAACCGTTAGAAAAAAAACAAATAAAGATAATCAATCCAAATAAATACATGAAGTAATAAACAAATTAAAAACTGCTCTAAAATTGAATAAATATCTTTAATTATCTTCCCAAACCAAAACAAAACTATTAAATAAGCGATACAAAGAAATTTTTACTACGTTAATAAAAACACCAATTAAAATAAAAATAAGAAATAAATATATAAGAGAAGAAATAAAAATAAAAATTAAAAAAATAAAACATAAAAGTAAATAAAAATAAGCAAAATAATTTAACCCAAATAAATAAATAAACAAACAAATAAACAACTTTAGGTAAAATAACCGCCAAAATAGACTAACCACAATGCCCCACTGACCCGTATATATAAATAGCCGATAAAAATAACAGCACTCGTGGCCTGACGATTGCGTCTAGCATGAAATAGACTGTCACCTCTAAGTGTTGACTTCTATGTTCACTTTCGAATTCTATGTCCGGTAATCTTTTTTCTGATGATGTCACGCCTGGCACTGGCTAGTTTGTTAGCGTCGATGTTTAGTCTGATTAACGGACGTTTTCTTGCCATATAGACGGCTTTGGTCGTTGTTGGATTTATCGTAGCCGTGTAGAAGGCTATCATTACTTCAATATACTCTTCCTTAGACCATTTATTTATTGTTCTTTTTGTGGGATTTTCTTTAAATGAATACAGAGAGCCTCTTTGTGGACAGTCCTCGGCGGGATTTTCCTCTAGTTCTCGTTGGGTAGCGTTTGTTCCAGTTGCAGATTTTTCGATCCCAGTCTGGTTCCTCACCGGGGATCGCGGTCCTTGTTGACAGGCGTCATGTCTAATGCGGTTTAGCTATATTTTTCATTGTGTCAGTATTATAGTTAGTTCTTAATTACCCATAGGTGGTGGGCTGGTCCATGGACATTTCCTTTGATTTCTGTTGTATACACATTTCCTTCCGTGTCCTATCCAAGAGACGTAAGGTCAGAAATGGGTTTATGTCATGTTCAAACACATGTCAAACACACACATTTTACATAGATAAAGCTCTTCAACAACATAGCATATGCAGATGACACAGTACTGATAGCAGACACGGAAAATAAATTACAAAATCTCCTACAGAAGGTAGCGAGGCGAGTGTGAAGAAGGGACTCAGCATGAACTACAAGAAAGAAAAATGCATGGTCATCAGTAAAAAGATAAGTCTGAAATACAATTAGCAGGTCGGGAACACTAGAATCAAGCAGACTCGGCAGTTTAAATACCTGGGAAGCGTCTTGACAGAGGACGGTAAGTGCGACACTGAGATCCGTAGATGTATTGGGATGGCCGGGGTCACATTCCAAAAGGTGGGCAGAGTATTGCGAGACAGGTAGATTTCTTTGGTAACGAAGAAAAGAATACCGAGCTGTTACATGACATCTGTCCTTCTTTACGGCAGCGAATGTTGGACGATTTCCTCAAAGATGAAGAAGAGACTCGAGGCGACAGAGATGTGGTTCTGCAGAAGAATGCTAAGGATATCATGGACCGAGCGTGTGAGCAACGATGAGGTTTTCGGATAGGATGCAAACAAAGAGGAGTCTTAACCTTAACATCTGAAAGAGGCAGCTGAAGTTTCTGGGACACAAAATAAGGAAAGAGGGCCTGGAGAATCTGGTACTCACAGGTCGAATAGAGGGAAAGACAGACAAGAGAAAAAAAATGCATGACATACCTGGCTGACTTAAGCAAGCGGATGGCAGAACGTGGTCTGGGGGAGGAAGCAGAGGGAAAAAAACTTGTTGACAGCTGCAAGGGATAGAGGGTGGTGGAGAGCCATGATCGCCTACATCTTGAAAGGACACGGCACATAGAAAGAATGAATATGTGAGCTGTACGTGTGAGTACAATTTTTGTATTAGCATGGGCTACCAGGAATCCCTTCAATGACTCTATCGGAACCTTTTCCAATCAATCCGAGGGCTCCAACTACAACTGGAATTATTGATGTCCTCATCTGCCACATTTTTTAGGTTTCAACTTCAGGATCTTTGTATTTTGAAGATCGTCACAGATGCAATCCAACCTGCAGGGACTGTGATGTCAATAAGACGCACATTCTATTATTATTATTATTATTACTATTACGCCATTTAAGAAAAGAAAAAAAAGAAAAAAGCACAGTGCTTGACAATGTTAAACAATATTTACATTTTTTTCTAAATTTCAAGTGTAAAAATATATAAATCTAAAAAAAATTATAAAGCTTCTTAAAACGTTATTTGAAATTTTATCACATGCCAACAAATCCCTCCCCAAATAAATTAGCGAAAGAATTCTCACATTGAGATGCTTATTATTTGTTGTTGGGGATATAATCCATCTTGGCCAGTAAGTGTAAGACAGAAATGTCGGCAACTCATTGTGACTATAACGTTAAGTGCAAAACTGTCACGGTTCACTGATGGCATCCGGGATTTACGGCGAGCTGTCTAACGGATTAGCAAGTGTTATGTCCCTCCACGCGACGTGTTTGACTGGTTCTATGGCCACCTGATTGATAGATTCGAATGAACGGCCAGCGTTTGGGCAAGTATATTTCATTAAGATTGACAACCTCGACTATCCAAATCGACCCCTTGATCTCTCCTGGTTAAATCGGCTTGACTGTAAAGAGAGAAGAGACGGCGAAAATAAACTAAGGGGAAGTAATCATAATAAAAGTAGATGGCATTGCTGTTGCTTTTATTTCGAAGCAATTATGACAGAGACTAAGGCGCACAGATGAATTCACATAAAAGAAAGATTTTATACAGCGGAGTCATTGGAGATTATTACGTTTGCAAATTTCACGAATTAAATGAGAGTTCGGAAACTTATTTTGAAGGATGAATATTTGGTTTAAGAGACAATGGAGTGAAATGTATTTTTTTTAGATGTTTAGCAAATACTCTAAAATTCCTTTTGATGACCTGATAGCAACACATATAGTAATGGTTATCTGTTTCCATACAAGGAACTTTCGACATCCATTTTTAATGCTATTGTTGGCTTACATGAATAAAATATTAAACTTAAAACAGTTTCCCTAAGAATAGGCTTCTAAAATCTACTAACGTTTATCGTTCTTTCTAATATAAAGGCCGGTTTTCTTCCTAACACTTTTTTTTTAATCATTTCACCCCAAGCAAGGTAATAAAGCCGCGAAGATGCAAGCGGTTACGGTGTTAGACACTATTAAGAAGAGACGTGGGCACCTCGAGACGGTGTAATGGTTAGCAAGGTTGTCTCGCTAGAACAATTACGACTTAGCAGTGAGTTCGATCCTCAGTGGGTGTCCCATACATTCGGCCTTGTGCCACATCTAAGCTACGCTTGGAAAATCTCTTGGGCCCCTCGAGGCGGTGTAATAGTTAGCAATCTTGGCTCACTTAAACAATTACGACTGAGTAGTGAGTTCGATCCTCACTGGGTGCCCCCTAATTTCGGCCTTGTGCCACGTCTAAGCTACGCTTGGAAAATGACTATTAAGGAGAGATGACAATAAAAGAATAAGAAATCAGAAAATATCGATTAACATTGCTTTTGTATTTCTGAATATCAAAGTTGACTGGGAAGTAAGTTCCACAGGCAAGAAGTGCAATAGAAGAAACTGTCAGCATAGAAATTACGGTTACATCTAGCCATTTTAACTGTAAAATGATGGGACCTAACCGCCAATCTAGTACTACACTTAAATTCATAAAGTCGAGGCACCAGAACAATTACCATGAAAGTATTAATAAAAAGGCACAGGGAAGTATTTATCCTATGAACTCTTCTTTTTTTAAATCATTTCACCCCTAGCAAGGCAATAAAGCAGCCAAGATGCAATAGGCTACTGTGTTAGAGAATACAAGAAAAATATACTATTAAGGAGAGAAGACAATAAAGAGAAAATAAACAATAAATGAGAAAACATTATTTTACTTTTAGTTATATGTTTTATGTTACTTTATCTACCTTACTTGACGACACATAAGGCGCAGTTTTTTTTTACTAAAAATATCTTTTAACGTTTCTTTGCTTCTTATATGCCATATGTAGTTTTACTAATTTCACTAATTACTAATTCCTTCTTGATTTGCCCTGCTGAAATTCGGGTGCGTCTTATACACCCGTGCGTCTTATATGCCATCAAATACGGTAAATCTTCTCTTAATACAAAGCCAAAAGCCACGCAGAATGTTACTGAATGAGATTGTTGTGGTTATTTAAGAGGATCAAGTGCGTGCACATTATGAGGATATGTAGGATAGTTAAAGGTAGACCTTAAATTTGAAGAGGTTAAGATTCTAGTGACCAGGGAAGCTTCCTTTCGGGTGTCTGTTCCACGAAGTAGCAGTTCTTGGGAAGAGGCTGGTTTTTAAACAATGGAATAGGTAATAAATGAAGATGATTTGATCGCGTGTACGTGTCTTGACGGGCCTTAATTGGAAAGGTCTGAACTAATTGATCTAATGAATATTGCCTGTCAGAAAATTTCCCACGGAAATAGCATTATCATAGTGGAAGGTTTATAACGTTTCATATCCGGGAAAATGTGTGATAATGTGGAAAACAATTCATTATTCACAAGGCCGTAAACGCTTTTGAACTCTATCAAGGTGGGTAAGTAAAGATTTGGTATATTCTGGCCAGATATGCTAACAATACCTTATTTAAGGTCTGAGACTAATATTAAATATATAGAGCGTTTCGGGTGTGTAATTCTAAAAAAATGGCGTAATTTAACGTACACCCGCAAGTATTTTTCCATTTTCCAAATGAGCAAACTGATCTCTGTAAGAGTGACATAGAACTTTTGCGAAGTTAGGCCCCAATTTAAATAAAATCGTTGTACGCGAAAAGGACAAACACTGGTATCTGTTTATATTATGTACATTATTCGTAATATTGTCCTCATCTTTGTCGCCATATTTATTACAACGTTTCGAAGAAGAAGAAGAAAAGTGTTTATAGCTACAAACTGAACCCTTTATTTTGCTCACTGGGGTAGAGGGTTCTAGTTGCACGTTTAATGGATGTCAGCTATTAGTTATCTCCTGTTAATTTCCCTCTCCACAGCCTTAACTGGGTATTGAACTCACACTCTTTGGGTCTTGTCACTGGATTTAACTAACGCCTTTATCCACTGTGCCTTGTGGACACCTGTGTATGACTTTCTGGGTATTATAAACCTAATGTCTTCAGCAAACTTTTTTACCAGTGCTCATATTGCAATT
This sequence comes from Acanthosepion pharaonis, assembly GCA_903632075.3. Taxonomy (NCBI): domain Eukaryota; kingdom Metazoa; phylum Mollusca; class Cephalopoda; order Sepiida; family Sepiidae; genus Acanthosepion; species Acanthosepion pharaonis. Next base: position 1,057,965 of record CAHIKZ030003885.1, read on the forward strand.
TTGCTGTTATCATTTCATGTTTTTACCAGAGCTCATATTGCAATTTTTTTTGTTATTATCGCTTTTCTCTGGCACTCTTTATTACTGGTTCCCATATTGTATGCATTTCTATGCTTGGTCGACTCAGGAGTTTTTTGTGGCCTAGCATATGTGCTGATTCCTTAAGTTTTCGAATTTTTCCAATGGTGTTCTTTATCTATGATCTCAACCTGATCCAACATAGGGCGGTGATCTCCCTTCTCTCTCCACTGGATTAAACATGTTTCAAATTTATCCTTCACATTTTCACTCTAACGCCATTTTAGTATGAGATCTTCTTCTTCTTCTTCTTCTTCTTCTTCTTCTTCCTCTTCCTCTTCCTCTTTTTCTTCTTCTTCTTCTTCTTCTTCTTCTTCTTCTTCTCTTTCATCGTTATGTGCACAAGAAATTTCAACCGTCTCTTCCTGATGGTAAGCATAAATGTTCTTTTTCTTGCCATTGTCTCTAGAATTCAGTCCATGGTATTCTCAGTATCTTTCTGTAGAACCATATTTCTGTTGTCTCACGTTTCTTTGTTGTCGGTGCAGAGATTGTCATTCAGTACATAGCAATTCAGTTCTCTTTTCTTTGTTTCTGACGATATTTTTTTTCTGTTTCTTGATTTAGGGATACGGTTAAGTTAGGGTTGCCTTTTGGAAGGCATCTTTCATTAATCCAACGAGTCTTCGGATATCCGTGTCGTAGTTTCCGTCTTCGGTTAAAACACTTCCCAGATATTTAAACTGTTGCCCGTGTTTGATTTTTGTAACCCCAATCTGTAATTTACAAGCTGGACTCGCCATTTTGCTAACAAACATGCATTCATTCTTTTTGCAATTGATATTTACTCATTTCTTCTCGCTTTCCCTTTTTACATTCTTTTAGGAGTCCTTGTGGTTTATTTTCTCCGTCTGCTATCGACGCTGTATCATCTTCATATCTTATATTGTTAAGATTGTGGCCGACAATAATGAATCCTGGTAGAACTTCTAATTCTCCCAGAATCACCTCACTGTACAGGTTGAAAAAGGTCTGATGAGACGAAGCATCTTTGTGTTACACCCCTTTTCAGTTTTGTATATTTACTAAACTCATTTCCAACCCGTATGCTATCGGTTTGCTGACTATATAGGCTTTGATTAATTCTAATATCCTTCCCACATATGTCAAGGTTATCTGGCAATTCTAGCAGTTCTTTGTGACCTAGTTTATCAAACGCGAATTGCTAAACTAGTATAAAAAAGATGGCGGCTGTTATCGTTCGATTTTAGTCAATATTACCGCATAAGAAGAAATATTTTCCATACAAAATATGGTTTACTTTATGATGTAAATTTTTGACAAAGTGTGAAGAGATGAAGATCGCTTTTCTTAATATAATTTTTAATCAATGAAAATCGATATGTCGAGGTCCATATATTACGAAACAATTGTGAATAATTTACCGAGGGAAAATAAAAGTTTTGAAGGTGATGACTGGTTATTGTGGCAATAATAAGAATATCATAGCAACAGTAAGTGTCCAATGATTTCTACGCTCTCGGAGGTGATTGAATCACGTGGTTCTAGATACCAGCTGTTTCGTGTATATTCTTAGGCGTATTATAGACGATTGGTGGCATTTATATTTTGTGGAAAATTTTCCGGCTCGCACGACCTTATTAAAATCGCCTAGTTTATTAATTTCACACTTTTGAAACTTTTTAATGATTTTCCAACTCCCTTTTATTAAGATCCATCTCGTTTCTTTCATGCTGATAAAAAATCCCCCCCCCTCACAATTGATTAAGACCACACACTTTGTAATAGGCACCAAAGATGAAACGACCTACGCCTGATTCCCATTGGACCGAGCATCTCTTCGGAATAATTTCCGGCGTTTTCATTCTATTTCTGTTGTTTGAATTTATCTTTCTATGTTCAGTCGTTGCCGTGTGTTTGATCATTTTTTTAAAATCAATTCACCGCAAGCAAGACGATAATGCCACTAAGACGCAAGTGGTTACTGGGAGTGAGATATGACGAAAATATTTCAGAAGTGTGACACATACACAAAGGTACTCCACTGATGTATAAAAAAATATAAAATGATTTTTTAACCAAGAAGAAAACACCATTTTTTACTTTATCTCTGTCTATAAAAGGTAGGATGTGTGTGTGTGTGTAACGAATGCACGGCCGCAATTTTCGACGGATTTGCACCAAAATTTACATGCACATGCTCCAAGTTAGCGGTAAGGCCAAGATCGACTTTGCATTTCCCAAATCCGATCGATAGTGGAAATAATCGATTTTTTCATGCTTCTACGGCAGTTTTCATGTAGTTTGCGGCCATTTTCTACTGGCCAGAGTGAGAACCTATAGCTGCCACGAATAGGCAGGAAGATTCTATTGGCCAGCGTGAGAGCCAACAGCTGACTGACACGAATGTTCACTAGCATGTTAGCATGCAAAAAAATCGATAACTGCATTCGTCACAAGTGGGAAAAATTTAAATCTGCATGGCACTTTACTCCAATTGGCTCATTCGCTTGCTTAAACTCAACGTTGATTCTGATTCCGCAGAACTGGGTTGGGTGTGCAAAAGTATTTGTTGTTAACATTCTTTTTTCATTCGGTTTTTTCCAGTTACGAGTCCTTTTTTTTTTAAAGCTGATCGTTTTGTGTTCATTTTGTTTCGTTCTTTTTTCGTAACAGATTTAATGTTTAGTATAGAGCTTAGAAAAAATTCGCAGTGTGAGATAGGCAAGACGTAAGGCATGTAGCAATATCAGCACGACAAAGGGCGCTCCTTTAAAGGCAAGGAAGGGCAAACATATTTTAAGTCAAGTGATAGCGATTGCTGTATGAGTCGTACGATTTTTTAACCAAGCACGGGCAACACCGGACCATGCTGCTAGTGGTTTACTATAAATAAATAAATCATCATCATCATTGATGTATCTTGCCCGTTCAGGGCGTCCTGGGTAAGACGTTAAAATACATCCGCGTCGTGGGTAAGACGTTAAACTACGTCCAGCAGAAAGGCCTCTGTTCAAGAGGTTTTGAGGAGCGTGGAACCACCTCTTAATTGCTGGTGTTCCCAGGTTCACCCTAACCCGGGGTAGTAGCACATGTTAGGGTCCCAGCTATGGGCATATAGTTAAATATTACCAGCAATACTTTTTCGAAAAAATTATTACCAGCAATACAATTTTTTTGTCAGCATTAAATAACCCATTGAGGTTGATATGCCGTAAAACAAAATGAAATAAGCCAATCTAAACCAAAGAATACATATCCTATTCATACGAATCTATCCTAAAAATGTTGTCGGCATTAAATAACCCATTGAGGTTGATATGCCGTAAAATAAAATAAACCAAACCAATCTAAACCAAAGAATACATATTCTATTCATACGAATCTATCCTAAAAAATTTGTCAGCATTAAATAACCCATTGAGTTTGATATGCCGTTAAACAAAATAAACCAAACCAATCTAAGCCAAAGAATGCATATTCTATTTATACGACTCTATCCTAAAAATGTTGTCGGTATTAAATAACCCATTGAGGTTGATATGCCGTAAAACAAAATAAACCAAATCAAACTTGTCCGTTCAGGACGTTGGCGATTATAGATCTTCACAATTTCCTGTCTCTTGTAGCTCATGGCAACATTTTCATCTTTATCATCACCCCTCTTTGTTCTGTCATCCATTCTCGTTCTTTCTCTTTGGACGCTTCTTTCTTAAAACATCCTGCAAGTATTAAGTTCTTTAAACCGTAAATTCCTAATAATTTCTCCCAGAAATTTCAAACGCATCTTTCTGAGTTTATGTATGAGCGTCTTTCCAGTTCCAATCTCCTGTGGATAGATTGATTGTTTTTTACGGTTTAACAACCTTTTGTTAGGTTATTTTAAGCCAGTAAATATTCAAAGATTGTAAGAATAGTTTTTGAGATTATAATGATTTCTTGATACAAGTCCTAGTAATTAATCCACAGCTGAGGTAGCGGGGAAAGGTGGGTTCATGCCTTAACCAAGTTTATTTGCGGAATACAATGAACGCGACTGCAATTGGAATACGATTTATCATTCCGTGCTGTTACACCAGCCGAACATACAAACTTAACGCACCTGGTATTCACAAGCGGTTTCCCATCTAGATACTGACTAGGTTCAACGTTGCTTAACTTCAGTGATCGTACGAGAACCGGCGATTCAACATGATATGAACGTAAGCCATACCACTGACACATCCAAAATTAACGCACCTGGTATTCCCAAGCGGGGTTACTCATCTAGATAGTGACTAGGTTCAACGTTGCTTAACTTCAGTAATCTGACGAGAACGAGTCTGACCGTAAGGTTCTCTCGTGAGAATTTACTTTCTGCTCACGTATTCTGTCTGTGGTACCAACATTTATCAATAGAACCACTTCTATGTCCTTTCGTGTCTTTTCTTAGTTTATAAATTAAATAAATACGTTTTTAGATGAATTACGAAATAAAGCCTTTACTATTTTTTTTCC
>CAHIKZ030003885.1:1065000-1075000 GCA_903632075.3 Acanthosepion pharaonis
AAATTCCAACAACCTGAAGAAAGTCGAAGGGTACAACGGTCGAAACGTTGTGATAAATATGGCGACAAAGATGAGGACATTAGTCCGAATAATGTAAATAATATATATATATATATATATATATATATATATATATATATATATATATATATATACCAGGTTTAACAACAAAATTGTGCAAATCCTGTAACAGCAAAATTGTCCAATTGTTAAATTAAGTTTTGAAACTTAGTATCTTAGAAATGATTAAAGATATCTTACTGGAATTCTCCAAGGTTTTTATAACACTATTGGACTCTACTTTGAACAATAAGAATGTATTTCGCTCTCAGTTGAAATGATGATCCCTCTTGCTGTTGGAACTTCATGATCCAGTCTTCTCCTCAACTGTTCCATCTTTTTTAAGCTTATTCAGCATTCTCTTGATGGAAATCATTCGACACCCTGTGGCAGTATTTGAAAGGGTCTGCCAGTCAATAATCCGACGGGTGCATTCGTGTGTACAAGAAAGGGAGGGCATTTTGAACATTTGTTATCAGCTGTGTTGAGGTACAATGGTGGCCTTTTGGACATATGTTTATATAGATATTTTTACCTTGTTTTGATGTCAGAAATCCGCCCAAAATTTTGTAAAAGTATTCTTAGATTGTATCTTGGATTGTGCATTAACACCATCTACCGTCAACTTTAAAATTAATAACTCAAAAAGTAGGGGTTTTCGGACATATGTTTATATGGACCTAGATTTGGTGTGAGGAATCTGCCCCCAAATTTCATAAAAGTAATTTTGATATATATATATATGTATGTATGTATGTATGTATGTATGTATGTATGTATGTATGTAGATATATGTTTGTGTGTGTATGTGTGTGTGATGAACTAGTTTCTTAAGCAAAGATTAATTAAAAAAGATGGTTAAAATTTCCGTCCTTCATGTCGTGCGACGATGGCCTAAGGGTGAGATATTTGACTGATGTCAAACCAGTCGGGTTTCGATCTATCGGACGTCTAACGACACTGGCCAAAAACGTTCGTTATCAGACAATGTGATCCGGGTTCGAATCTCACTATCGCTAATTTGAAACGTCTGGTTAAAAGGTTGTAGTTTAAAAACTAATTTAAACTTGCTTCCTCTGTAGCTAATTGGTATATCACGTCAAGCTATATGACAGATCCGTGTCGGATACAGTCGGAGGACACATATTTTCTATGAGATTTCACGGACATTCAAGCCGGTAATTGTTGTTAATACAGTTTATATATCAAATATGTCGTGCAGTTCAATTTATATTACAATGCTTCATTCACACAAAAAGTAAAGTAGTAAAGTTAATGATATAAAATGGCGAAATTCCTTCGCTAACAAAATTTTAAAGATGCATTAACCTACTAATTATTCGATGAATGCTATGATACTTGTTTTTTTTTTAATTATAAGCAGTATAAGGTCTTTCTTAAGTACGCTACCTGAATTTTACCAAAAGCAAAATAATTTCCATGCCTGAAGATGAATGAATGTAGAGTCGAAAGTAATTGAGTATTTAAGAAAGAAACAGCAATAGCACATTTCCTTCATCCTTTACCATACATCAATACACGGAATGTTATTCATGAGTATGAACGGATTTTGTTAAAAAGTAGCAGACATAATGTGTGTAATTTATTCAGATATGAATAAGAGAGAATTTGCTGCCTAAATACACACACACACACACACACACACACACACACACACACACACACACACACACACATATACACACACACACACATATATATATATATATATATACATGAATTATTCACACAAAACTAATGCAAAGGTTAATGATTTTTAAATGGCGAGACATCCATCTCGCAAACAATTCAAATATTACACAAAACCTCAGATCCGTTATGAATGAATTAATCTTTTGTTCATATAAATTTCTGCCGTATTAGTTGTTATTTTTACACAAGCTTTCGTCTGTTCCTACAGACATCTTCAGGTATATAATAGATGTTGTTCTTGTTTTTTTTCTCTTAGTAATAAGAGGACATCGAAAATATATGTGTATTGTATCCGAAATGCTATTGAAAATGAGATATTGGTTTTGAACGCGCCAAAGCGACGCTAAGTTTGATTTTGAATTTTTCTTTTTTAAAATGTTTGCGTTTATACCGAATATGGTAATGAACAAATTATTTTACTGGTAAATTTTACTGTCAAAGTGGCATGAACTATATTGTTCAATAATTACAGTAATGTCGCACTTATTAACTAAAAGTCGCACATGGATCAGATATTTAAATTACAATAAACGTGCAATCAATTTACAAATACATGAATTATTCACACAAAACTAATGCAAAGGTTAATGATTTTAAATGGCGAGACATCCATCTCGCAAACAATTCAAATATTACAAAAACCTCAGATCCGTTATGAATGAATTGATCCTTGTTCATATAAATTTCTGCCGTATTAGTTGTTATTTTTACACAAGCTTTCGTCTGTTCCTACAGACATCTTCAGGTATATAATAGATGTTGTTCTTGTTTTTTTCTCTTAGTAATAAGAGGACATCGAAAATATATGTGTATTGTATCCGAAATGCTATTGAAAATGAGATATTGGTTTTTGAACGCGCCAAAGCGACGCTAAGTTTGATTTTGAATTTTTTCTTTTTTTAAAAAAAAATTATTACTAAGAGAAAAAAAACAAGACAAGTAGACAATAAGCAGTAAATTCGACCTTGTCTACCGAACGGTTCTTTGTAGCCCAGAGGTAAGGCACGTCAGCGTATATGACGGTTCCGTATAGGATGCAGGTTCGAATCCTGTCAAAGAACGAATATTTTCTATGAAAATTTCTCGGACATTCAGGCCGGTAAATGTTGTTTAATACTGTTTATCATAAACAGAGCATTTGCTTAAATACTTGTATCTATAAAATAACAACGTTAAACATAAAAAATGTCTTTAATAAATAAATTGTCGGTCCTTGTCAATTTCTTTATATATATATTCATACACGTTTCATTAAATAATATAGACAAGTGTTGTCTATTTATTTTATGTAAACTCTTTTCATAACGTCTAATAAGTTTAATAACATTATCGTTGAACGAAGAAAGAAATTCCCAATATTGATCCATATTTTTTTAAATACAATCTAAGCTTTCGGCTTACATAAATACACACACAATATATATATATATATATATATATATATATATATATATGTGTGTGTGTGTGTGTGTGTGTATGTGTCTCTGTGTGTGTGTGTGTGTGTGTGTGTGTGTCTGACACCACTTTGGAATCGTTCTGAAACAGGGTCAGAATATTCGAGCATCCAGTAAAGATCGAGCTAGCTATACTGACAAATGATATCCGAAGCGAGCACGCTCAATTTCGCTCGGTAATAGGCGACAATAGATGGATTGATAGCGAGCAAGAGAGAACAGGGAAAATGAGAAAAGAAATACTGATGAGGAGAAAGAAGATAGGTGAAGAGAAATGGCTTCCTGAGACCGAAGTAAAGGGAAAAAAAAAAAAAAAAAACAGAAAAAGAAATAAAAGAAAGGACAATGATAGAAAAGTGTACATAATAAGTAAAAAAAAACCAAACAAACAAACAAAAAACAGGTAGGGTCTAAAATTACGTCTGTGTCTATTAAGCGAGGTTATCCTTCTCTTCCTTCTTGCAACAGCAACTAATCACATGTGCGTGCCAATCTGCTGCCAGAGAATGAAGACTGATCGGTCTTGCTAAGCCGTCAGTCCATTATTTACGAACCGCTTCACATCTCAATTCTTCGTCGTACTCTGCAACTGCTGAACCCACAATACGAAATAATTACATACGTATATACATGAATACACTTGCTTAACTTCTCACATCAATAAAAACAACACGAACCTTAGTATATATATATATATATATATATATATATATATATATGCGCGTGCGTGTGTGTGTGTGTTTATCATTTTAAATATTATTTTTAGTATTTGAGTATACACTCCATTTACTTCTTAAACAGTATATTTATTTATTTTACCTACCAGCTTGAATGATAGAGAAATCTTATTAAATACAAATTTGCTGTCTTATGCCAGTTGGTGAATATAAATAAATAGGCTGTTTAATAAATAAACGGAGACACTACTAAAATATGACCCACTAAAATAACGTTTTCAGTGATAAAAATCTGTCGTATTCATAAAAAATATATATATATATATATATATATATATATATATATATATATATATATATATATATATATATATGAATTTAAGCGTTCTACTAGGCTGGCATCTCGCTCGCACCTTTCACTGTCGAAACTGTTAAATGTAGCCGTCGCTTCTACTCCAATAGCTTCATGTCTCGCACCTCTCGCCTGTGGAACTCCCTCCCCTTTTCCTGTTTCTCTGATAGCTATAATCTCCAACTATTCAAATTCTATCCCCTATCCTTCGCTTCATCCTTTCCGCTATTACTCCTATTTGCATTCGCTCCAACTTTGTAATCCTTGCGTGCTAGTGGCTTCCCGCCTTGCTTGGGGTGAAACGCTTAAAAAAATAGAAAATATTCATAATTTAGCAAAATGTATTGTGTACTGACGAATCCAAATTTGAACGTTTTGGTATTAAGAGGAGACTGAAGAAAGTCAGAGAAATAAAAGCAAATGCACTATAGTTAATAAAAATATATATATATATATATATATGACCATCCATGACTAAAATATGACCATCCACTAAAAATATTTTAGTCATGTTTCATATATATATATATATATATATATATATATATATATATATATATATATATATTATATTATACAATTAAATTCCAAATTACCTCATATCGGGGATAGATGTAATTCAACCGACAAAAACTTCGGCAGTATATAGACTCTATATACCGGGGTTGAATGAAAGTATATAGACTCTATATACCAGGGTTGAATGAAAGTATATAGACTCTATATACCAGGGTTGAATAAAAGTGACGAAGTTTTCGTCAATTGAAATATATCTATCCCCGATATGAGTTAATTTTGGATTTTATTGTGTAATACTATATATATATATATATATATATATATATATATATATATATATATATATATATATATATATATATATGGATTTTTATTAATACGACAGATTTTTATCATGAGGCAATTTTGGATTGTATTGTGTGGCTATGTAATAACACTGAGCACTTTTTGTGGATCAGTTTTAATATTTTATATGAATAGAATCCACTTGGATTATATACCAACGGATTTATTACGTTTACTATATATATATATATATATATATATATATATATATATATATATATATAAATGGCTATTTATTTTCGATGCACATCAGTCTGCTAAGCCAATCCCTATTAAAAAGGCATCCGCCCAGGCACATTTCTGTTTGTTTAAGACCAAAGGAACCCGTTTGTGGTTTATACTACAACAATGCTGAGCAGACCTTAGTTACAGTTTCCGAGAGAGAGAGAGGACATGATCTGGCCTGATCAGCTGTCTTTGAACAAATGCAGTACACTCAAATTCTCGGCCACGATGACTTGTGACTTCGTGCTCGCACAACCATCGATGACTCCCAAACATTTTCCTATGACAAATTGCTCTCACAAGTCTTGGGTCAACCCGTGTTAAGGTTTTTAGGGTGCTTTCGAAAGGTACCGTACGCTGAGATCGCCTTCCCAGGCCGATAACATTAAGAAGTCATATTGATTTCTTGATATATGCACTGCAGTCAATATTTTTTTTAATAAAAGATAAAATTTTATTAACTATAGTGCATTTGCTTTTATTTCTCAGACTTTCTTCAGTCTCCTCTTAATACCAAAACGTTCAAATTTGGATTCGTCAGTACACAATACATTTTGCTAAATTATGAATATTTTCTATTTTTTTTTAAGCGTTTCACTCCAAGCAAGGCGGGAAGCCACTAGCACGCAAGGATTACAAAGTTGGAGCGAAAGCAAATAGGAGTGATAACGGAAAGGATGAAGAGAAGGATAGGGGATAGATCAGGGCATCTGGAGACGTCGATTGATATTACATTTGAATAGTTGGAGATTATAGCTATCAGAGAAACAGGAAAAGGGGAGAGAGTTCCACAGGCGAGAGGTGCGAGACATTTAACAGTTTCGACAGTGAAAAGGTGTGAGCGAGATGCCAGCCTAGTAGAACGCTTAAATTCACGGAGTCTGGGAATCAGCGAAAGCAGCTCATCAGAGCAGTTACCGTGAAAGTATTTGTATAAAAGACAGAGGGAGGCGTCGGCACGTCTGTGAGAGAGCGACTGCAGACGAGATGCCAGATCAGGGCCACCAATTACATTGCATATCCGTCTCTGGATATTATCAAGGACCTTGAAACAAAGAGAAGGGGCTCCAGACCATATATGGCAGCAATAGTCAATGCAAGGGCGAATGGTTGATTTGTCGGTTTGGAGGATCGGCTCCGGCGAGAAAAATTTCCTGGCGCGGCACAGGGAGCCACCTTTTTTGTTTTCACCATTAACCTCGCAGTACACCTTTTCGGATTACAAAAAATCCAATGAAGTTAAATAGTAATTCAGCTTATAAATTTTAATGTAGTAATGATTAATGTCGATTAAAAATATATGTAGCTGTCTCTGTTAGGGAAAAAATTGAATGTGCCATTACGACAATATTTTCATAGTGTTTTTATTTTTTAAATTTTGAATTTGTACAAAATGGCAAAAACAAAGCAGTTAAGAATTGAGGTGAGTTCAAAAATTGAAATTTCTCAAATATAAATTGCCAAGAAGATTACTCTCAAAGAGAAGTTGCCAAGAAGACTGCTTTCAAAGACAAAATACCAAAGTGTTGAAAATTTCTAGATATGAGGTGCAATATTAATTACAAATCATTTAAAAACTGACACAAATTTTGACAGAAAAAGAGCTGAAGCAACAAAAGTGACAACTGCTGTTAAAGATAAACACTTTATTATTGAGCACAAAAGAAACAGAAAGTAAACCGCGCCAAAGTTGACAGCTAAACTTAAAAACGGCAACCAGTGTTGCTCTCAATTGAAAAATCGGCATAAATCAAAGATGGAAGATGAATAAGCAGAAGAAACTGTAACAAGCAAAAAACGCAAAATAACTTAAACACTGAAAAAGTGGCAAAATGCATTGTGAAAAGGTGAGTTTAAATTGAAAATTTTGGATAATAAGAGGAGAGTGAATATGAAAAGAAAACCAAAAGGAGCGAATGATGAATGTGTAATTCCATTAGTTAAGCGTGGTGCAATGTCTGTTATGGTATGGGGAAGTTTTCAGTGACAGATGGCGAGAGATTTCATTCAGCTCAAGGGAATCATGAAAAAAAAAACAATATCATTTAATGTTGCAAAAATATGCTATGCCATCTGGTTTAAGCATAAGTGAAAAAAATTCAACTTTTAAAAAAGTAATGATCCAAAACACGTTTTAAAATTTTGACAAAATTACCTCCAGACAAAATGAAAGAGCAAACATTTTGGAAATTGTGACGTGGACGTCTCAATCTGCTGACCACTTTCTCATTGAATTGATATATGAATTGAATAAGAGATTTCGAAAAGAATACCCAAAGAGTGAGAGTGAGCTTTTTCAGTGTTTGAAGAAAGTTTGCTATTTATTTATTTTAAAAAAATTGTTGGAAAGAACGCAAGAATTTGTAAAGCGGTAATTCAGGCAGGTGGCAGTTTTATTGACGAAACAAAATACTTTGCTTACATCATTCGGGCTGTTACCGTCATCTTCATTGCCATATTCACACTTCTTCAAGTTGTCAAAGTTATTACCCTTTAACACAACTCTTCAAGTGTTGGTTCACCAATGCCGCGGCCTGATATTGAACTCATAACTCTTTGTATATAGTCAATAGATTATAACCAACGACTTTATCCACTAGACCATGTAACCTTTAGGACTCCTACTTCTGAAGTTTTCGGACTTATAAACCTAATGTTCAGCATCATTTTTTACGAGTGCTCATACTGCAATTTTTCTCTTTTATTATTGCATTATTTACCAGAGCTTATATTGCAATTTTTGCTGTTATTCATTGTTTTTTCTCTAGCACTCTTTATTACTGGTTGTCATATTGTATTCATGTCTATGCTTAGTCGGCTCAACAGATTTTTGTGGCCTAGCATATGTGCTGATTCCTTAAGTTTTCGTTTTTTTTCTTGTGATGCCCTCTGTCTATTATTTCAACCTCATCCCACAAGGGGCGGTGACCACCCTTTTCTCTCCATATGTGGTCAGCTACGCCTGATGTTTCTATTTCCCCTTTTGTTCCCGCTTTCCGATGGTCTTCCAGTCTTACATTAAGGGCGCGGTCTGTTTTTCCTTTGTATTTCTTATCACAGCTACACGGGATGGAGTACACACAGTCTTTAGTCATGTTCTCTTCTATGGTGGGGGTCTTACTCGGAACAGGTGTCTGTAAAGCGTTGAACCACTTTTGACGGTATTCCTGATGTTATATGGATCACAGATCCTTTGTATTTTCTCCGATAATCCCTTCACATAGGTTAGACAGACTGTTTTCTGACTGCCGTTATCGTCTTGTACCCTTTTATCCAAGCTTATTGGTAACAGCTACCATCAATAGTTGATAATTCACGTCGATAAAATAAAATAAAATTAATAATTTTTAATAAATAATTATCTTTTATGGTCATATAGTAATACCGGTTATATTGCTTGATTTAATGTCGCGAGAAATATATTTAATTTTTAAAATAAGCGTTCGAAAAAAAACCAAAAAAACTATATCCCAATATAGATAATGCTTAACCACAACAGTAGTACTCATTCAGCACCTGAAGATTGCGTTTGGCATGAAACTCCGAATTGTGCGAACACTGTGGGATAATATGCATATTTATTAATATATATACTTTATAGCTCTGTTATATGACATCGAGCACTGTTTCAATAACACCAGCACTTTATGTGCAATTCACACACACACACACACACACACACACACACACACACACACACACACACACACACACATATATATATATATATATATATATATATATATATATATTGCTGTAAAGACAGCTAAATATTACCTGGCATAATTAAAAACAAAAATAAAATAAAATAAAATGGGAGAGAAAAACAACCGTTTTCGCTCCCACACTTCAAGGTTTTTAATTGTGAGTACAAACGGTAAAGTACAATAAATCTAATTTGCGAATGATTGATGAGAGAACAACAAAAAAAAGGAACAGAAAAAAAAACAGTGGGTAAAAAGTACTAGAGACTAATTATAGCAAGCCCCAGCAAACAATCACGCTGTTTACAGAGAGAAGGTTTTCGAGACTTGATATACATTGATTCTAGTACTTTTAAGTGAGATAAAGAGTGTGAGGGGATAAAACAGTAAAGTCTATATATATATATATATATATATATATATATATATATATATATATATATATATATATATATATATATATCACTTCCATGAACAGACAAAAATTAATTTTATTATTACCACTCATGATAATAAAAAGTAAAAATGAAAAACCAGCTCGCTAACCGGTTTTGTACCTCGCTCAACAGAACTAAATCGAGGTAAATAGAGTAAATTATATAATAAAAAAAAATGGATAAAATGGTGTGAAGAAGAAGGAAAAAATATTTAAATGTGAATTAGTTGGAGGCCTAATATAAAGTCCTAACAGCACAATTATGGCTATAAATAACTTATAAATAGCCATAAATGTGCTGTTAGTTTTAGTACGGATGTTTTTACCATCCTTAGCAAGTCCCACTCAAATTACCACCTAAAAGTGTTGGAGGCCGTCTATATTCTATCATTAAAGCCTTCTCTTTATAAACAGAAAGACTTTATATCAGCTAGCCTGTTTTTCATTTTTACATTTTATTATCATGAGTGGTAATAATAAAACTAATTTTTGTCTGTTCATGGCAGTGATAAAAT
>CAHIKZ030003885.1:1077500-1152500 GCA_903632075.3 Acanthosepion pharaonis
CACACAAGGATTTGGGGAGAAAGCTATAATGGTAGTCACGTGATATGATCTGACGTTCAGGATTCTCAACTTTTGCTTCCAATTCTTTCTTCTTCTTGATGACGATGATCGATGGGCGGATAGCAACAAAGAGAGAGCAGACGGTGGAGATGTGGCTTCAAGGAACATGGGAATAATTTGCAACAGACAGATGGAGGGTTAGGACGATGGATACACAACGGTTGATTGACGTACAGAATTACATAGATACACAAATGTCTGGATGTTCTCAATGTTTAAGATATCGAAATATTTTAATGAGATTTAAGCGAGGCTTAGACTATCCAGGTGAAATTCATCAAAAGTCTCAACCGATATTCCCTGTTCTTCCAATTTTATATATATATATATATATATATATATATATATATATATATATATATATATATATATTTCGATATGTGTGTGTGCGTGTTGTTTAAAATGTCCTATATTTATTAGGAAGATTGCTCAATATCGAAAAAAAGAGCGTTTATACATATAGATAATCCTGATTCCTATGTCCACAATCTGATTCTCCCTTTCTATCTTTTGCTAAATATATAATTCTGTTGATAGTTATCTACCTATCTATCTATATATTTGATCTGTTCTGTTTTCCTCTGCTCATCTATGTCTGTGGCAACACATTTATGTCTGTGTCCATCTTAGTCTATTCGTTCCTTGTTACAGATTTAAACAACCACAGTCTGTTCGTAGATGCGATCACCTTGTTCATATCTATCTATCTATCTATCTATCTATCTATCTATCTATCTATCTATCTATCTATCTCTAAATGTCATGTCTTTGGGTCGCAGGTGATCATAGCGGTGAGGAATAATATATATATATATATATATATATATATATATATATATATATATATATATATTAAATTGAACATAGAAGTCAACACTTAGAGGCGGCAATCTGTTTCATGCTAGATGCAATCGTCAGGCCACTTTTATATTTACACACGCTCTATCTCCGATATTGAGCACTTTATCCCATAAATATATCACACCTTAAGACTATATATATATATATATATATATATATATATATATATATATATTAATATTCCATGGTCATAATTTATTCCATTGGAATCGTAAATACGATCCAATTCATCAGACCTACAAATTCAAGAAGAAAACAGACAAAAAACAAGTCCGGAAATAAAAAATAAAATTTAGAGAGAGTGTAAGAATGAGAGTGTGGGATGAATGTTAGAGCTATAGAGAGGGGTAACAGACGAGAGAAGGTGGGGGATTAAAATTTAACTGAGAGAAGTTTTAGCGAGGGGAGTCAAAGACGGTTTAAGTGAGAGAAATATCAATGTTGTCGGATGTCTAATACATTAAAGATGTAACCGGAAAGGATACATTTTGTGGTGACAATAGACGATTAAAACTTCTCTCTTAAATTTTAATCCACACTGTTGCATGATCAACAAGACGATGATCCCTTGTCCATGGATGCAGCACTTGTTCAATACTGTCTGTGTTATAGATACCATGTCTGGAATATTGCATGTATAGATTTGGTAGAGCTTTATCAACCAAACATGGCGAGTAAATCGGCGTCTCTCTTGACTACTACAACTATATTTTGAGTGCTACCAGCAATTTCAATTGCAGTGTTACATATCAGAAAATCTGCATCTACTGTCCTCTGGTGACATGCTATACGAGCAGCGGTAAGTACCATCATCAATTTAGCAATGTGCCTTGCCTTATTTTCGACGATTTTGCTGGTTACCAGCTACCCGCAAGCTCAGTTTAAATAGAATGTCTTTGGATGTATTCCGACATTGATCACGGTGGCTTTGTTCTGCACCTGCTGAAATCAGGGTACCCATCAAAGCACACGATAAAATCAGGGTACCCATCAAAGCACACGACAAAATCAGGGTACCCATCAAAGCACACGACAAAATCAGGGTACCCATCAAAGCACACGATAAAATCAGGGTACCCATCAAAGCACACGACAAAATCAGGTCCATAGTTGCTGATGACATAATGACGTAATGGAATAACCAGTCACCCCCATAAATGATTACACTATAGGTAGTAAGTACCTATAAAGTCTACTGTCTACGAGAGACTAGGAGAGAGAAGACGCAAGCACGTCTGACCTTCCAATTAGTGGCACTCACTACTAGATTGACCTGTGTGTATAACTGTACCGTATTTCATATTGTACTTGTGTACAATGAACCTTTCTCCTATTATCCGCCAGGTGTTAAATATTTATTCCCTTAGCACGGAATATAACACATAACTGACATAGTTGTCACAAACATCCATGTTAGTGCAGCTCGATGGCCAGAGAACACTGTGCAGAAGATGACTTCCGTCTGTCACATGCGTGGCGTTTGGTAAAGCTTTTGCTGATAACTTTCCCATATTGGCTTTTAACTTTTTGGCAAAATCACTTTTGGTATTTTTTAAGCAAATCACCCCAAGCAAGGCGAGAGTGCCACTAGCACGCAAGGGGTTACAGAGAAGGAGAGTAAGAGAAAAGAGGATTATTTCGGAAAAGGATTAAGAGAAGGACAGGGATCAAGGTCAAGGCATCAGAAGATGTCGATTGACATTACATTTGAATATTTGAAGATTATAGCTATCAGGGAAGCAAGTGATAGGGAAGGAGTTCACCTGGCGGGAGGTGCGAGGTAAGAAGCTGTTGGAGTAAAAGTGATAGCTAAATTTAGTCGATTCGATAATAAAAAGGTGGGACTGAGATTCCAACCTCGTGGCACGTTTAAATTCATGCATTTTGGAAACCAGTGAAAGTAACTCGTCGGAGCAGTGGCCGTGGAAATACTTGCAGAAAAGACAGAGGGAAGACACAACACGTTTGCAAGCTTCCTCAGGGCATCATTCTCAAAAAGAGCAGGTGGGTGTTTACTGAACTCATAGGTTAGGTGATCTTGCATATCTGCGCAATTCCGTATGGTGCATGTTAAACGCATGAAGAGATTAAGAGGTTTTATTTCCACCTGCTGACCACGAACTTCTGTGTTATTATTTGCTGAACCAATTGACACCACCTCATCATTTCTGAGTTTATCGTCAGTATAGTTCGTACCGGTCAGTCTTACGGCAACTTCTTATCCAATGTAAAAATCACTGTCCGTATTGGCAGATCATGTTAGACATTTTCATGATGGTCGTCCTCGAGTATAGAATCCAGAGGTTGGCAGTGAATACTTCGGAGACAGTAGGAAAGCGTAGTGCAGGTTCGCAGTGGATATCGCAGCAAGGTAGCAGAGCGTAGTTCTTCCGTCTGTCCTGTTCGCCGGACAAGTTGCCTCTGGACATTCCGCTAGGGAAACAAAGATGGCCGCCTTTATACACGACGGATACAATGTTCAGCGGCTTCTGATTGGTCAACCTTCTATTGGTCGACTATAAAGGGAATTAAGGCATTTTGACTCGCTCACTAGTTACACAGTATATACACAAAAAACCGTAACAGATCAATGGGCTACAACTCCTGTGACAACGCTTACTAGTTTTGTAGCATACTATTCGTTGTAAGAAAATGGTAAATACATGGATATGTAGGAGCTGAACTTGTTGAAATATTCACCATAATGTACAGTAGCAGTAGGCCTGACGTCTCTGTGCTGATCTGTAGTGGAAACGTGTGTACCACAGAAACTTTCGAGGGAGACACATGCAGGGTAGTTTGCGGCAGAATGCAGTCAATTTTTGGCTGGGTACTTGAAGTTATTCCGCGACCGTGAGCTAAGCCTCCGCTCGTCTCTGAAGTGTTTAGTCTTTGAAAATACCAAACTAGAATCTATGGGATCGCCTACTTGTCCAATATCCTCCCGAAGTATACTTTTCAAACTGGGCTTCAGATATAACCTGTGGTAGTCGCTTCATTAGATCTAGGTAGAGACTTGATCTCTTTGAATAGGCTGTATGCCCCCCACCCAGTATGAAAAATCGGGATCATTCTTGAAACACACAGTAAGCGAAATGATCAATCCCCTGTACGTTGTACCCGAATGAAGAGCAATAAACGTTTGACCATTTTCAGGTATTAGATCAAGAGATTCCCATTTTTACTGGGCACAGATAATTCCTCCTGTAGAACCTCGACTATCTGTGGTACCTGGGTAGTCATATGCTCTGTAAGAAGACTCTCAGGTGACAATGAGTAATTCAAAAGCATCTTATGAACCATTCTGACTTCATCAAAGTTTATGCCACTCAGACAGTCTGGAGTCGCAAGCATCCTAGCCGCAACTGATGCAGATGGAAGCATATGATCGCACAGATCTTGTGCATAGTGAATGACCACTGAGCATGTGCTTCACAGAGTTTGCAGCATATACTATTTTCTCTTGGTATTATATGACCAATAGAGCCTAGGTATGACATCAAATTAAATCCGCCCAGTCTAATAAAAATATTTGGCAGATTTGAAGAAATCTTTGCAATTTCAGTATTTTTGCATACAATGGCTGGTCAAATGTAATTAGTGAAACACCAAAATTGTACTTCTGTGTCAGCTTCTGTGCAAAACAGAGGGCTGTGTCGATGGTATCCAGTTGGTTTTGGTTGTAGTTTATGTAGTTCAATGCGGCTTATATCAAACTCTCCCTGTGTAATTACAGATTGGTTGAAACCCCTCCGTGAAGGACACTTCACTGGGTCGTATATGGAGTAACTAGATAGCCATACAGTGTCTAGGGCTGTTGCTAAGAGAAGACCAAAGTATTCCCTATTTAGTGGTTCCTTTACTTGGGGCTATAAACCACCAAATTTGCCTGCCTCAACTGCATCACGGATATTAGTTGACCGTGGCAATTCACATTTATTTTCAATTCCATGTGGTGTCACGCCGATAATTCCTCCCACAGCATGCCATGTACCATGCCCTGTCTTTTGGGGACTTTATGGATTTTTAATCAGTAGGTCATAGAGAAAAAAAGTCAACTTTCTATATTTTTCCATGTCCACCTGTAATTCTCTTGGTTTACTTCAGTTCATCTTTGGTGTTAAGAGGATCTTTGTTTGTTTCTCGCTCAACAGTGCTCCACATATAATAATCAAGTGGGTTGCAATCTGGAGTGTTAGGTGGCCAGATGTCGAGTGATGTCGTCACAGAAATTGTCTTACAACTATGCCTGGGCTATCCTGATTCTGTGGCATGGTACAGTGTCCTGTTTCAAGACATAGGGCTTTCCAGCAGCCATTCTCTTGGCACAGGACAGCGCTACCTCATCAAGGCAATTGATTTAGGCCTCCATGTTGACTCTGAGGTCGTGTGGGAAGATTAATGGAGTCATAATGTCTTCGTCATTAATGATCACTCCAAACACCTTCGTGATCACCATTAGATTCACCAAAATCTTTCTGAATCCTCTCCAATGTCATCAGATTGAAACCCAAAGACTCTGAAATGTTCGTATTGGAGCTTCCTGCCCGAATTCCAAACAGTACAGAATGCCGTTTCTAAATTTCTTGAGGAGTGAATTCCGTCATGGTGCTCTTTTCTCAAAGATGGTACCCATCTGACACTACTCTACCGTGTAGCGGACAAAATCAAAAACAATGCACATACGCGAAATTAAAAATATAAAATAGACAATTTACCCATTGCATATAAATATCTCCCTCTCTCTCTCTCTTTCTCTCTCTCTCTATATATATATATATATGTATGTATATATATATATACATACACACGCACACACACATACACACACACATATATATATATATATATAAAGAAATATAGTCTTAAGGTTTGCTATATTTATGGAATAAAGTGCTCAATATCAGAGATAGAGCGTAGTAAAAATTTGTTTATATCACAGTTAATAAATAAATAAATAATTAAAATAATAAATAAATAAAATAAGAAACAAAAATAAAAACGAGCAATATAACTTGACCCAAATAAATAAACAAACGACTTCCGGTAAAATAACCGCCATAATAGAATACCCACAATGCACCACTAACCCGTATATATATAAATAGCCGAGAAAAATAACAGCATATGTGGCCTGACGATTGCATATAGCATGAAACAGACTGTCGCCTCTAAGTGTTGACTTCTATGTTCACTTTTATATATATATATATATATATTGTAGTTGCCAACTCGTGCTCGAGTACGGCCAATACTACATATTTTTGGGGAGAATAACTACTGATGTGCTGAACGAGAATAACTACTGATGTGCTGAACGAATCTTTAGCTCATCAAGAGACCTACATACTCTGGCACAAACAGAGGGGCAACTGCGCGTGTTACATTATCATGGAATTTAAAATGTCGCATGAAACCGCTTCTGGACCATCATGTCTTACTGCAAATATCACATTTCAGTCTACGACTTTATATTCAGTTGTCACCCTACATCGGTGAAATCACGCTGAAACACCGGTTCTCGTACGATCACCGAAGTTAAGCATCGTAAAACCAGGCGGACAGGTCTGACACACACGCCGGCTAACAAGGGCTCTGGTGAAAATCCAAGGAGCGTCTGCATCGGTAACCGGCGGCTTCTGGTCGTTCCTGTCTCTGCGTCTGTGGAACCCCGCGGCAAGCAAGAACGTTATCCGAGTAGGCCTGGGTACCCTACTTCTGTAATTTATCCCAAGAATCTTCACATAACAGGAAGAAGCCAGCTCAATCCGCCCAGGGTGAATGCCGCATCAGTACAGTACTACATCGGTGCGCTCTCAACTGACTCCTTAGACCAGCCGTCGACAAAACGCACCCTATCCCAATCTGTACACATCAGATCAAGCTGCCTGCGGGTTTCTTCGGGAAGTTTAACGGGGACGTCTTTATACCTTGCGTGTCTCCTCTTCTCAAAGTGACACCTTCCATTCCAAGCAGCCTCATTCCAGTCATGCGATCAGATGCACATACCTCCCAGTTCTGAAGGAATGTTGTATTTCTTCAGCGCATGCTTGATGGAGTCCTTAAATCGCATCTTAGGTTTGACGGCATTCTGTTCGCAGCTCACCATAAAAACATTGCTTTGGAATACGGTTCTCATCCATTCTGACGAGGTGGCCGGCCCATCGAAAATTGTTGTTTTAGCATCAAGGAGTCAATACTATCACAGCCTCTCTAGCATGTCTACATAACTAACAAACATTTGCCAGGTAATGCCAAGGATACGACGCGAGCAGTATTGGTGGAATCTCTCAAGCCTTTTCATTCGTGTGCGGTAAACCATCCACGCCTCGCAAGCATAAAGAAGTGCTGTAAGCACATGTGCACAATAGATCTTTAGCTTTGTACACACTGAAATTCCGTGCTGAGTCCACAGACGTTTATTCAGTTTTTCAAATGCATCGCTAGCTTTCTGTATGCGGCTTGTAATTTCCCCATCAAGATCACAAAACATGCTCAACGTGCTCCCAAGATACACAAATGCGCAAACAGCCTTCAACATTTCACCATAGACAAAGATGCTTGGTGCACAATATGGCTTCCTTGGAGCTCGTTGGTACATGACTCCTGCCTTTTTGCAAAATAATTGTCAATCCCATATATATATATATATATATATATATATATATATATATATATATATATAATATGAAGAAATATACGCTTAAAGTGTGCTATATATTAATGGGATAAAGTGCTCAATATCAGATATAGAGCGTATGTAAATATAAATATAAAAGTGAACAGTGAAGTCAACACTCAGAGGCAACAGGCTGTTTCATGCTAGATGCAATCGTCAGGTGGCCTAACTATTGCGTCTAGCATGAAACAGCCTGTCGCCTCTAAGTGTTGATTTCAATGTTCACTTTTATATACGTCATGAGTTCCAGCGCTCTACCACTTCACTGTCGAAACTCCTAAATG
Organism: Acanthosepion pharaonis; assembly: GCA_903632075.3. Classification (NCBI taxonomy): domain Eukaryota; kingdom Metazoa; phylum Mollusca; class Cephalopoda; order Sepiida; family Sepiidae; genus Acanthosepion; species Acanthosepion pharaonis. The sequence continues at coordinate 1,085,385 of CAHIKZ030003885.1, forward strand.
TAGCCGTCTCTTCTACTCTAATAGCTTCATGTCTCGCAACTCTCGTCTGTGGAACTCCCTTCCCTTCTCCTGTTTCCCTGTGAGCTATAATCTCCAGCTATTCAAGTGTAATGTCAATCGACATCTCCAGTTGCCTTGATCTATCCATACTCTTCTCATCCTTTCTTCTATCACTCCTATCTGATCTTGCTCTAAATTTTCTGTAACCCCTTGCGTCCTAGTGGCTTCCCGCCTTGCTTGGGGTGAAATGCTTAATATATATATATATATATATATATATATATATATATATATATATATATATATATGCATGTGTGTGTGCACGCGTGTGTGTGGAGGTACTCAGAATAATGTATAGCCACTCGGATTGACGAATTCTGCTGATAATGCTACGAATACGCAAAGGGCTACTGTGTGTTAAGAGAATATGAAGTAGACTTTAGAAGGAACCGGAAACACAATCCTAAACAGGAAAAAGGGAGAAAAATCTATTGCTGTTTAAAACATTGGCGCGTGAAGCTGGCGATATGCGAACCTATCTACTCCTTTTGAGGAAAAATAAATAAACAAAATACACTGTAACATAAATAAGTAGTAAATAAAATTTCTGAGTTTGGGCTCAGATGTTAGAAGTATAGAGTTGAAGAAGACTTTAGAAAGAACCGGAAACCAAATCCTAAACAGGAAATAGGGGATAAACCTCTACTTCCGTTTCAAAGACTGTGGAGACGTGTAAACCGTACGATAGGCGAACCTGTCTACTTCTATTTGATTTCATCATACAACTACGCAATCTCAATGTCGATAGCAAGGTGTGGGATCGAAAGTTGTTCGGCAAAAGGACCAAAATTACCCTTCGTCCGGACACTCCTTTAAAATGATTTTCTCTGCGTTTTCTTCTTTAACTATGAAAAGGATAAACAAAATAACGAGACGTTAAATGCAATGGAGATATTTTGCTAAAATAATTGAGAAAATAAATAAAAATTAAATTAGAAGCTGAAACAAAGTTATGCAACAGCAATCCTTAACAATGCCAGGAATTTCGCAACTTTGGCGGTGCCAGAGAAGAAGTAAAACGGCGAAAATCCATAGAAAGAAAAGAATTTTAGCTGATTTAAAAAGAAAGAAAAGAAGAGGCTCTCAAGTCGAGCAAGTGATACCGCGTGGATACAATCACAGTGCAGGAAAAAAACCCAGATGAACAGAAAATATAAATGACAAATAGAAATTTACATAGATGCATACGATGAATACAGAAGAAAACATTGGCACTCGAAAGTCGCTTCCCGACCTTAAAACCCGGGTTCGAATCTCACCATAGTCGATTTCTCAGCAAGGTGATCCCAGCAAGTTCCACCTTTGGAAAGGGTAGACCTAAGCTTTGTGACTGAAATTAGGTTGAGGAAACTGTCGATGGTCGTGCTAGCACGAATTGACGAGTCACCGTGATCAAGGGTTTGAGTGTACTTGACCGTGTTAAAACTGTTGATCACACCAGATGATGCGATCTCTCCCAGAAGCTCTATCGAATGTCTGCTCGGCATAGCTTCGGTATAAACCACAAGTCGGCTCTGTGGGTGTTGAACAAATTTCGGATTGTAGGAGGTTGCTTACACTACCCGGAGTAGCTAAGCAGCTTTCCATCTAAGTAATGTCCGGGTTTCATGCTGTTTATCATCAGTGACTGAATTAGAACTGATGTTCTCAGCGTGATCTGACCATAGGCACAAAACAACGAAAAGACGAAAAAGAAGAATGGAAGCTATATAAAATAGTAGTCGTAGTAGTAGTCGCAGTCGTCGTCGTCGTAGTAATAGTGGTAGTGGTAGTAGTAATAATAATAATAATACATTGGTCGATATGCTGCGGATTTAACCTCCTTCGAAATATTGTACAGAATGATGAGGCTACCAACCTCCGGATTTTTTTGACAATGATTTTCACCGTGTACAAGGCTCAAAAGACACTCGAGGTAGAGGGTTGCTTTTTAAGAGACATGGGGAAATATAGGTTAACCCCCAGACACGAACAGGTTAAGACCGTCCTGGGTATGACGATGAAGTCTATCCGGCAACAAGGTCTCTGATTGGGGAATTTTGAGGAGCGTGGAACCATCTCTTCAATTGCTGTTGTTCCTAAGTCCAACCCCACCCGCATTGTAAGCACCCGTTAGGGTATCAGCTATGAGCAAATAACGAACCCTCCAAACTGGGATCAAAATACTACAAAAGTAAAATTACGTTTTTATAGTAAAATTACCAGCACTATATTTTAATAGTAAAAGAAATTACCAAACTCTCAAGAAAATTATATTTCGCAATTAAATGGCCCATAAGGAGTTGATATGTCATTAAAAAACCAAGCACCCAACAAGTGATCGCGGAAGAATCCTCTTGGGAGTTGGTTCCAGAAAGCAGTTCGTGGGAAAAAGCTGCCCGAGTGGATGTTACATCTCTCCAGTGGAATACGAAGGGAATGAAGGTGGTTGGCTACAATGGGCGTGGCATGGTGGGTCTTAGCCGTGAGTGTTAGAACCGGAGGAACTAAGGAATGTAGGTCTTCTGAACACTTTCCATGGAAATCGCGACACAGAAGCGAGGGGATTGCGCCGTTTCATTTGTGGGAAACAGGCAGAGAGGGCAAATCCAGGCAAATCAACCACACGTCATTGCGAAAAAAAATCTTGTTCATGAGACCTGTCTTCTGATAGATGTTGTAGACTCAGACAATAAGAGAACATATTTGAAAACGATTGAAAAACTAAGCAACCACAAGGGCTTTGAGATAGAATCACTAGAATGTGGCATTTTAAGACACCGATATGACGTGATGTGACGGAGGCTCTAGGAAGGATATCAAAAGGAGGAAACACGTATATGGATCAAATTCATAAGATTCCGAGCATATTTGAATTAAAGAAAAATCATACTTATTGTTTATTAGTGGGTCGATTTTGTTTAGTGGCATATCAACACCTCTATTTAATGCTGAAATCTAATATTTTGAATACAATTTTATAGTTTCAACTAAATATATTTTGAACACAATTTTATACCTTCAACTACACTTTAAACATATTGTTGGTCATTTTGTTTTAAATATGTATTGTTAGTAATTTTACTATAAAATTGTTGGTTGATTGACTTTATTTAGCGGCATATCAACTCTATGTGTTATTTAATGCCGAAATCTAAACATTTTGAACAAGTTTTATGACTCCAACTAAATATATTTTGAACACAATTGTATACGTTCAACTACAGTTAAAATGTATCGGACATTTATCTGTAGCTGAAAGTATAAAAATATATTTTTTATACTTCCATAGTGTTTTGCTTTTGTTTGGGGGTTCACTATTTGCACATATTTAGGACCCTAACAGGTGCAACCACTCCAGGTCAGGGTGGACCTGGGAAAAACAGCAATTAAAATATGGGTCCACGTTCCTCAAAACCGCCAATCTCTTGATCAGAGGCTTTGCTGCCGGATGTAATTTATCGCCATAACCAGAACTTACTTAAGTTTACTTCTCACATCTTTAGATTTTTTTTTCTTTGCAGTGCCTGCAGTTACACATTTCTCCGCTGCTAACCATTACGCTACTACAAGTTAATAAATAATATTAGGTACTTCATTAAAGCACCTATTATATATAAAACAAAGTTATTACTTACACTATTAAAGATGATTTAATATGAAAAATAATGGAAATGTTTTTTTTTTGTTTCGTTTATTCGCTGATTAACCAGACAAAATAATTGTATTTCGCACCAATAAAATCTATTGAGCGATAGGACACTTGGTTTGTAGTTTTAAAATCTAGATTATTTTCAAATCATTTTTTTTTTCACAGTACCTATTATTTTCTGATGATGTCGGAGAAACATGTCGAAGTAATAAATTTCCCAAATTGTTTTACCTGTTGGCGACTCTAAATTTATTTATACTTTCATATATCTTTCAGACTAAAATTATGAAACGGTTGTTAGAGATGGAAATGGAAATTATTCATGGCACCTCATCTTCTGATACCAAAATATCCAGTTGTCTCTTGAAGTCTCTGGTCGAAACTTGGAGGCAACTCGTACTACTAAAACAAATGATACAAAACAAATGACCCAAAAAGTCACTTGACCCCCAAAATTGTGAGTTCAGTACCTGACCCCCCCAAAAAAAAAACTTAAAGAGTTAAGTTACTAAAGTGAATCAATTGAAACTGAGATATCAGAAAGAGGCATGTCACGTAGAATTAGAACAATCTAGCCAAGCGGAATAATTAAATTCGAAATTCCAACATACCCCACCTGAAGAAGGCCGGAGCGTAGAACGGCCTAAACGGCGTAAATATGGCAACCAGGATAAGGTTATCAGTCCGAACGATGTAAATAGTGTAAAAAGTTATAATCCCTCATCTCAGAAATATAGACACGTGGTAATTGTAATATTAGATGTTTCCTTATAAGGAAACATTCAGCATCCATTGTCCGAAGAGCCAGTGCTACTGTCGGCTGAAATTTATAAAATATTTGTATTGAAACAATTTATCAAGAAAATAGGTTTATTATTTTCACTAAGTGTTATAACCATTTCCAGTGTTGACGGGGGATTCCTTTCTAACGTTTCGTTCAAAGTAGTTTAATCGTTAACTTGATTATGTCATTATTTTCTCTTCGAGAATGATCTGTCAATTTTATTCTTTGCTGCTTTTGAATGTCCTCAAGCAATGTGGTTTCTCTTATTTCTTTATGATTATGCAGCGCCAGTCCACGAGGTTCAAAGAAGGATGATCCTTTTTAAGACCTACAGTCTTCGCTGGAAGCCATTTTTAATCTTTGATCTGAGAAAGCTCTTGTATACAGTTGACAGTTTGGACATTACTGAATTGGTTACCCGCCATGCGTGACATCCATATGAAAGTCAAGATCTGACGAGGATCTTTAAGAACATTACTCGAGTTCATAAGTTAATGTTTTGGTTTTGTGGCAATTTGCGGTTTGGGGAGAGACTAACCATAGAACAGCCTATTCAATTTCCTTATATCCTTTCCTGAATTTGTTATAACTGATCCATAAACTAGTCTTCTGAAATGTTTAGTATTTACTAATTTCATATTCGGAATTTTTATGATGGATTAACAGTTGGTGCCGTCACTTCTTCCATTCCAATTCTAAGATCACAGTTTCTGTTTTGGTATGCTTTCTCTTGAGTCCTACATATTGGTAAACTTAGTATAGAATGGTCAATAATAATAATAATAATAATAACAGCAACATGGGAACATCAACGATGTCTGTTGTAGTTGGAGCCCCCGGATGGTTTAGAAAAGATTCCAATAGATTCATTGAAGGGATTCCTGGAAGCCCATACCTTAAAGAAATACAAAAAAAAATGTTTTCATGAGTATAGCCCACACTTTACGAAGGGCTTTATCTATGTAATATATATATATATATATATATATATTTTGTCAGTGGAAAATGTCATGATGCCATTTCTAACCTTAGGCTTCTGGGAGGGGCCCGGAACGAAATGTTGAATAATTGAAGGGATTCATGGAAGCCCATGCCTTAAAGAAATACAAAAAATTGTTCTCACGAGTACTGACCACACCTTACAAAGGACTTTGTATATGTAAAACATGTGTGGTGTTTTTTTTTTAATTGGTCAGTGTAAAATATCATGATGCCATTTCTGACCTTAGGTCTCTGGGCGGGACCCGGAACGAAATGTGTTCACACCAATCAAAGGAAATAATAATAATAACAATCAAATTTCTTTATAATTTTCTAAGCAAGACTTTCACTTACCTTAGGCATTAAGTGAAAAATCTTGGTGAATTACTGTAAATCAAAATGAATAAACGACTAAATACTACTACTACTACTACTACTACTAATAATAATAATAATACTAATACTAATAATTGTTACAATGCTGAAAATTCTAGAGTGGGAGGAAAGGGAGAAGTTGAATAATTTCAAGCAAAAACCAAAATGAAAAACATGGCTGTTTGCAGAATGCGATGAATGTTAAGAAAGAGCACAAGAAAAATGGCGAAGGTAAAAGGAGAGAAGACGGAGGAGAAAAGATTTTTGAAAAATAAAGTGATCTCCAGAGAATTTTCTTGATGAAAACGGGCATGCGCACACACGCACGCTTTTCTTTCTCTCTCTCTCTCTCTCTCACGTTCTCATAGGCACACACACACACACACATAGGAACAAAATACGAACACTCACACATACGAACACATTTACATGAACATACATGAAAGTACACATAGAGGAACACAGTGAAAAACCTATGCACACACACGCAAACACAAACACACAGCTACATATATGCACAGAGAAACATAGAGGCACACCCATACACACGCACACAAACAGAAACAGAGAAACATAAACATAAAGAAGCACATAAATGCAGAAACGGGAAAACGCATATATATGCAAACACAGAGAAACACATGCAAAGTCACACGTAAGCATTGCACAATTCGCATCCGTATGCACGCCGAAAAATGCATGCAAATGAAACGTGCACAGAGAAACCACTCACAGACATAGAGACACGCAAACGGAGAAACACACGCACACACACTGGGAAGCACGGAGATGCACACAGATACACAGGCAAACACAGAGGTGCAAACAAACACGCCCAGATGCATTACAGTTCATATATAGAAACACGCACGCAGAAACACCCGCGCGCGCACACACACATGATACACAGAAAAACTCAAGCACAGCACAAACACAATAAACACACAAAGGCAGAAATCGCGCGCGCACACAGACACACACACACATACACGTACATACACACATACACAGACGGAAAAAGATACACAGAGACGCACATGCACAATGAACGAATGCACAAAAACGCACATAAAAACATACATAAATACACAAACGCAGTGACCAAACACATGCACACGCACAGAGAAGAATGATACACCCAAGAAACATATGCACAATGAGCGAACACACAGAAACACGCATAAACATACATAAATACACAAACGCGGAAAGCGCACGTGTGAGCGCGCCCACACAGATAGATACACACAGACAGATACACACACACACAGACAGATACACACACACACACACACACACACACACACACACACACACACACACACACACACACACACACACACAAGAAAAAACCTAACAGTAACAATATTAAAAATGATTTTTTACAAAGGAAATAAAGTTGGAAAAATAGTGGTGTTAGGGGAAGGGAAAGAGAATGGTTTCAAAAATTCCAAATAATTAATTTGGTTTCTCTCCGCAGGCGTTGCGAAAAATCAGATTTGGGTCTGGGCATTGCTCATTGTTCTGAAGTTCTTCCATTGTCCGTCAAAACAATTTACACAACTGGGTAGAACTCTTATTTAACGTTAGACAGCCACAAAAGCTTAAAACAACCGAATAAAACATTTTAAAATTACGTCCCTTTCGAAAAATTCGTATCAGATACAATTAGAGAAGAAATCAACATAAAATTTAAGGAAAACCCTTTTTAAGAAAAGATTTAAAGAAGGAGAGCGTAATAACATTAGCTTGACGGATATCATTGAATCCACTTTCACAAAGATATCAAATCTAAATAGATTAATATTCACTTGAAGATCTACTGGACCATAACGTAATGGATACAGAAATTTTCTGCGATGTCACTATTACGTCGTAATAAGTTCGATTCTCACGCTTGTAGTCGTGGGTCATACGGTGCTACGTTTAATAAATAAAAGTAATTATAAGACAAAATTATTGTAACTGCAATAAAATGTGGATTCCGTTTTCTAGATTTATTGTATATAAAATACAATTGTAGCACAAGGCTGAAAATTGGGAAGGTGGCTGAGGCTGGTCATCACTTATCTTATACCTAGCTAATCAGATTCACGATCCATTCACTCATTACAATTTGCCCATCCACCAACTCATCCATCATTATTCAATCCTTCATATACCACAATACCGCAATACTCTCAGGGGACTTATAAAAACACCCCATGACATAAAAGTTAACTATTATAAAATTCTATATACAGAAATCTGTATATCAAATGACGGGGTAGCGGAGGCGGGAAATGAACCCCAAAACAAACTAAAATATTAAAACAAAATAAAAGAATAACTGATGTTAGTTACACCAGTCAAACCCTCAAAAGAATTCAGAGGCCGCTTCATTTTGCTTTTAGACAAAATCAGGAGGCTCTCTCAAAGTCATGGTATGACCCCAACGTTGCATTCCATTGTCATAGTGATTTTTAAACACACTCGCGAACGCCCACTATTTTAGCTATTTTAGAATTTAAAAATTTATGCGTGGTTGTTATGGAACTTTTTACAAAACAAGCGTCTCAATAGAGGGGAGCTAATCGGGAATTGGTAGAAATTTTATATGCACTTTAATATGTTTTTTCTAAAATGTGCTAAATGGTGTGCTAAATGTTGTGCTGAATAGTGTGCTGAATGGTGTGCTAAATGTTGTGCTGAATGTGTGCTGACTGATGTGCTGAATGGGGTGCTGAATGGTGTGCTAAATGTGCTGAATGGTGTTTTAAATGTTGTGCTGAATGGTGTGCTAAATGCTGTGCTGAATGGTGTGCTAAATGCTGTGCTGAATAGTGTGCGAAATGTGCTGAATGTTGTGCTGAATGGTGTGCTAGATGTTGTGCTAAATGGTGGGCTGAATGGTGTGCTAAATGTTGTGCTGAATGGTGTGCTTAATGTTGTATGGAATGTTGTGCTGAATGTTGTGCTAAATTTTGTGCTGAATGTTGTGCTAAATGCCGTGCTGAATGGTGTGCTGAATGTTGTGCTAAATTCATAATAAATTTTGTTAAGTGTTGGTTGCTGAGAACAAGTTTATTTTTGTAATTTACCCCTAAAGATGATCTTAGCAAATATCGAAAGTACATGGGTTACAAAAAAACAAAAAAAAAAAACAAAAAAAAACCCAAAAAACTACGGCGCCTTCCTTAATGAATTTCATCTCAACACCAAGGAACTGATTAGACAACTGGGAAGGATCAGTATAAAAATGAATAGACACACTATGTCTATATTATTTCCTGAAACATGTTTGAATGAAGATACGCTACCTTGGAAAAGGTATGAATCCTCTTCTTCCTTCAGTTATGTCTAAATAGCAGGACAGACTGTGTTCTATAGCGTCGGATAGCAGCTGGTCTTGGAGAAGGACAGCTCTGAATTCAAAACATGCGGAGGGTTATTTGGGGGTCTTGTGGCACACGGTGCACCAGGTCTCTGTATTCGGCTTTTCAAAAAGTCTGGTTGGTTCTTCACCACTAAAGGTGTCTGTCAGTTCCTAAAAACTAAATTACTGGACCCTCATACGTCGAAAAACTACGGGAGAGTCTATATATATATATATATATATATATATATCGTGTAACAGCATAATTGATCATCCCACAACATGTTTAATATCTAAAAACACATTAAAGTAAGTTTCTTTTTTTTTCAGGTTGTCAGATAAGATATTTAGCTGTCTTGACATCATTTATCGAGAGAATCACTGAAAAACCCTTTGGGTTATTCAGTTAAAAAGAGAGCTGGATAAAACTGTCTTTTGCCTGATCCACTGTCTTTCCAACTGATCAATGGTGAGAGGAAAAAGATCAATCAAATCTACAGTAATGGCACCGACATCGTCAAAGTCCATTTAAGAACCATAAAGAGAACGGTGAATAAGTTTAAAAAAGAGGGGACAGTAGAAAGGAAAACTGGATCATGAAGTTACAGCAGGATCATCATTTCAACTTAGAACTAAAGAGATCAATTAGAAAAGATCCAACTCGATTCGTAAGGCGTTTGGCACGTGGGAGAGGAGTTTCACCTATGACAGTCCAAAGAGCAATGAAAAAACGATCGAAAAGGAAATCCTACATGAAACCCGTGATAAAACTTTTTCCCCAGGACAGAAAATTACAAGGTTATATACAAGGTTATATATATATATATATATATATATATATATATATATATATATATATATATATATATATATTGAGATACTTAGATTAATTAATGATGAACATGTCATTTTCGTTTATGATCGATTTCATCACGATTCTTCTGTTAAGCTTGGAAAGTAATTCTGCATTCTTATTGATCAAAATAGAGTCCAATAGTGTTATAAAAACCTCAGCGAATTCCAGTAAGATATCTTTAATCCATTCTAAGATACTTTAAGATTTCGACAAATTTGCCTTTTCAGGATTTGGACAATTCATATATATATATATATATATATATATATATATATATATATATATATATATATATATATATATATATAGTTGTATTGATGTGTGTTTGACGATCGCAAAAGGCGTGGAACCCAGGCTTAGAAACTAATATCAATCCAACTAAATATGTTAGCTCAATCACTAATATTGAGCGCTTTCAAATAAGTACCACATATATATAATATATACATAATATATAATAAATATAATAATATATATACAGAATGCATATATAAATATATGTATATATATATTTACACTCACACACACTCACACACACACACACACACAAACAAAACACACACACACACACACACACACACACACACACACACATATATATATATATATATATATATATATATATATATATATATATATATCTTTTTCCGAAAGTTAAAGGGGTGGTGATATAAATCTGATTTTATTTCTACTCCTTTTTTACTTTCAGCAAAGAGGTAACACTTTGTTTTTAAATTTCCTTAAAAATTATTTAATCACCAATTACTTACCAATCAAAGTATTGAAACATGAAACCTTTTGTGTAGCGATTTCAAAATGATTATAATCACTTATAATAAAAAATATAATAATAATATATTGCTCTACATTGTATTGAGCACTTTTTAAAAGTACTATAAACAGTGTATTTTTACTCCATCTGTTTTTTTCTCTCATTTGTATATATATATATATATATATATATATATATATATATATATATATATATGCAAGATATCACACAGTGAATGCTGGTATTGATACAGTTGTGCTTGCTGTAATATAAGAGAGTTATTAAGTATACATTAATAAATATAGATATTTTCCTCGTCGGTAGGACGATATGGGGTTTCATGCACAACGCAGTCTTCAGGTGCTGAGTAGAAAGTGACTTGTACATAGTTTTAATTTTAATAAAATTATATATTTAACGCAATGTTGGCGAATTTCATATATATATTGGGATTACTGGTTAAAAAAATGTATTTAAAATAAATGGGATTTATATTTTATATTTAAATTAAACACGGATTAATGATATGCAAAAAAACTGTATTAAAAATGTACCTATATCCATTAAAAAATTACAAATATTTGAAAGAATATAAGTAAACAGAATAAAATTAACAAAAGGAAAGGCTATAATCTACAATAGAAATGAATTTGGATCAACGTATTTCAACAGATATTTATTTTTACGCCTACATGTGACCATCAATTTATTTCTCTTCTTTAATAAATTGGGGTTATTTAAGTGTTTTTAAATAATTTTACTGTAAGACATATATTACATCTATCGTCTGTCCCATTATATTATTTGGCTTTAATTGTTATATCCCACGTAATTATTGGCGTATTACTACCATTCTTTAATTGCCAGAAATGTTTGAAGAGAGTTAGTTTTATTAAAATATAAATTAAGCAGCTGTGAGTCTCTATTCAGTAACTGGAGATTGCTTTGTGCATGAAACTTGAATTGTTCTACCAGTGATAAAAATATATTTAAAATATATATATATATATATATATATATATATATATATATATATATATATATATATATATATATATATATATATATATATATGGGCACATTAAATATATCATATTCATGTCAAGGTATCTCCTGTGGTGAATGATATTCTATTTAAAGTGGGCTGTTCATTCGGCATAATAGCTTCTGGGCTTTGAAACTTTCCTATTATTTTTATAGGGGTGGGATTTTGAAGTTCCGTGTTGTTGGTAATAATTGATAAAAAATGAAGTATATATATATATATATATATATATATATATATATATATATATATATATATATATATATAAACGAAGAGAGAAACCACAAATGATTTTGGTTGTAATACGGATTTTTAAAAAAAAATATAATTTTTTCATTACCCTTTACGAAGAAATTTTCACTGCCAATTCAAGGAAGACATTTTTGTTACTAACACACAAAAAAGAGAATGTTTAACACCGAAAAACATAAGAAAAATTAATTCCCTTTAATAATATGTGGAAATATCTACTCTTTGCCTGATGAAGGTCGCGAGACCGGAAACTCTTGTAACAAAATTATGGAAAATAAAGCATAATATAAAAAAAAAAACTATTCACATTATAACCAAACACATTTATGGTTTCTCTCTTTTTAATATATACATTTTTCTCTCGTTGGAACAACTATAACTTCTTCCTTTATATATATATATATATATATATATATATATATATATATATATATATATATATATATATATATATGTATAAAGAATTATTGGATTTATTTTAACTCGATATTATTGCCTCAAATATTATTTTTAGTGGATATACTAAAGAAAATGTGATCCCCATCAGGGTCGAACCTGCGTCACCTATTGTAGAGAAACCATCGTCGGATCTAGTCAGCTATAGAGCGCTTCGTAATAGTGGAGCATGTCGGATCAGACGGTGGTGCAGGTTCGAACCCTGCCGGTGAGTACATTTTCTTTATTAAGATCGTTCGCAGGCCATCAGACATAATTAACACAGTTTAAAAAAACAGTGCGTCTAATACAAGCACGGGTATTCACCAAAAACAAAATGTAATATATATAAATATATATATATATATATATATATATATATATATATATATATATATATATATATATATATATATATATATATATATATATATAGAGAGAGAGAGAGAGAGAGAGAGAGAGTTTGAGACAAAGACAGAGAAAAGAAAGAGAAAGATATAAACTTTGCTTTACGCAATGAATTCTACCCAGCGTTTACTTGTATAAGATTTATTTATATCAAAAGATTCATACGCTCATAGTGAATAATTACAATGAAAACTTGTCTTTTCAGATCTTCAAAAGAGACTTACCTCAAAAAATCGCTAAAAGTGAAGGATGCATAATGAAAAAATAACCATAACATATATAAAAATAGATTTTTATCGTCAAAATTCTTTTGTCATTATTAAGAGGAAAGATCAAAGTATTTTGATGTTAGAATATTATTTTGTTTATTCTTGACAGAACCTTGAGTATTTTCTTTAACAAGTCCTGTTATTATGGCAAGGAATTGGAACTTTTTTTTTGCGGTGAAAAATAATGATCTGGAATTTTGTTAAAAAAATATCACATAACTGATTTTAATTAAACTTTAGCATTTGTACAGAACTGAATGAAATTACAGTGCTCCCCCCCAAAAAAAAACAAAAAACACGAAATTTGGTACAGTTTATTTAATTGTTGGAATTTTTGCTATATTTAATGGAAGCAAAAGAAAATGATAAAAATTGAGTAACTTAAAGCGACAAAAACACTAATGTTAAATGTGGTGTTCAAATTAAAGAACTGGCAAAATTTATTGGCATCTTTTAGTCTCCAAGTTGGATATTCTTTCTTGAAGAGAACCATCACCTCGCGTTGAAAATTTGGTAACTGTGGCATCTTGGAAAAAAGAGTTGTTTAAAAAAAAAATCTTAAGTTTTTTAGTTCATCCCTTTACTAAAATATATAGTTAATTTTTTTTATATATTAGTTAATTTTTTTTCATCATATAGTAAATCTAAAATTTCATTTAGGGGTACTCTGCATTTCGGAATTTTTCTTTTTTAGATTATTTTTTTTTTAAATATTTATTTTTAATCTGTTGATTTTTATGAAATTTCGAGCAGTTCATTATTTTGTATCGAAGAAAGTTTATAGTTGTTATAAGCAAAAGTCTTCGGAGAATTTAAATCTTTAATGTTTGGGGTCAAAATAGGATGACCAATCACAGAAAATTTATCCTGAATCGTGAAATAAAAAATGTATTAAAAATAAAACTTTTTTAAAATATTTTAATTGATTTTATGAATAAAATATATTATGAATTCTATTGTTTTGAGATTTAAAAAAATCCCTGTATAATGAAGTTTTACAAGAATTGTTTTCATCTCTTAAAAATTCACTTAGAAGAATTTATAAACATTTAATTCTTTTAAAATTATGCATTAACTTTTAAAGGGCCAGGTATTATGGTTATTAAATTAAAACTATCATATTTCTCGTATCCTAAGACGCACTTGTTTCCTGAAAAATGCTTTCAAAAACCACCCTGCTTCTTACCACTGAAAGGTCAATTTGTAGTAAGGAGTTTGCCAACACTCACGAACCCCTATCACGAGATACAAGCAATCGCGGACCCCAGACCAAAAATAAAATGAAAAAAATGAAACTGCCTCTGTCTACAAATGTACTTCATTAAAGTTTTTCCTGTTTTACTGAATTAATTCCGGCAATAATACAAGTTTATAGTCGATAATATATTCTTACAGTAATAGCAGAATGTGGTAGCGACGATGCCAAAGCAAAACACCGTTTGCACTCTGGAACGCAGCCGTGAAATATCAGCTGAGTGTTGGATGTAAACCTGTATGTCGAAAGACATTGAAGTTGGTGGTGGAAAGTCCGAGTTGCTTCTTATGTGAGTATGTATAACTTTATAGTGCTAAACTATTGAAAATATAAATTCTAATAACCACAAATAATCTCTATCTATAAAAGGCAGGATGTGTGTGTGTGTGTCTGTGTGTGTGTAACGAATGTACGGCCGCAATTTTCGACAGATTTGCACCAAAATTTGCATGCACATGCTCCAAGTTAGCAGAAAGGCCAAGACCGACTTTGCATTTCCCAACTCTCATCGATAGTTGAAATAATCGATGTTTTCATGCTTCTACGGCAGTTTTCATGTAGTTTGCGGCCATTTTGTACTGGCCAGAGTAAGAGCCAATAGCTGGCTGCCACGAAAAGACAGGAAGATTCTATTGGCCAGCGTGAGAGCCAACAGCTGACTGACACGAATGTTAACTAGCATGCTAGCACGCAAAAAAATCGATAGCTGCATTCGTCACAAGTGTAAAAAATTTAAATCTGCATGGCACTTTACTCCAATTGGCTCATTTGCTTGCTTAAACTCAACGCAGAACTGGGTTGGATGTGAAAAAGTATTTGTTTTTAATATTCTTTTTTCATTTGGTTTTTCCAGTTACGAGTCCTTTTTTAAAGCTGATCGTTTTGTGTTCATTTTGTTTAGTTCTTTTTTTGTAACAGATTTAATGTTTAGTATAGAGCTTAGAAAAAATTCGCAGTGTGAGATAGGCAAGAAGTAAGGCATGTAGCAACATCAGCACGGCAAAGGGCACTCCTTTAAAGGCAAGGAAGGGCAAAAATATTTTAAGTCAAGTGGTAGCGATTGCTGTATGAGTCGTACGATTTTTTTAATCAAGCACGGGCAACCCCGGACCATGCTGCTAGTTAATAATAGTTTCAAAATGTGGTCATTCGTCATAGAAAGACAAATGACACCGTAGAGTCAGCGACTTGAACTTGCTAGTATTGTAAGCTATTTACGGTGATATAGACCGTTAATGACTGTCAAACTCTCTGCCTCGGCAGAGAGGAACCCGGACGAGGCTTTGTCGTAGGGCAAAGTTTCGTACGGGGAGGTAGACAGGCCCTGAACCCGTTTATACGGGTTCTAAGGGAATATTTTTGGCCGAGCCTACGGGCTCGGAGAACCCACACGAAACCGGCCTTGTGCCACATACGACACACGTTGGGCGCGGAGGGGGCGTTAAATATAAATGTAAGCTATGTAATCCTCAAATATTCCCCGCCTCGCCCTAGATAATTATAGGGTGCGTCTTACCACTCTTAATGTCTTAGCATACGGCTCAATACAAGTCAAATACCACCAAAATTTAAAAAAAAATTGATTTTTTTTTGTCGATGCTATTAGATGTGTCGATTATTTTTAAAATACGGATGTCTTACAAAATATGAGAAACTAAAAGCAGTAGAGATTTATTTGTAATTTTCTAAAATTTTCTCAACAAGCGTCTCCTTGAGTAAACGTGAATAAAATATTAAACTACTTAAAATATTTACTTAATTTTTCAAGATTACTGAGTAGTTAAAATAATATATATATATATATATATATATATATATATATATATATATATATATATATATATATATAATAATTAGGAAGCCCTTTATATATAAAAATTACAACCAATTACAAGTTTATAACAGCAAAGTTTTTAAAAAATATTTAAATTATAATTCTTAGAAGCTACAATTAAAATATCTTAAAACTCGTTATTACAATTCTAATAAGAAATTACATGTTACCTCCCATACATAGTGCTTAAATTTTTTTCGAATTCTAAATCGTTCATCCTTACATATTCATAATTAATACTAAATTTTTGTCTTAGAAATTCAACTCCTGATGATGATCTCAGATGAAATTGAAAGTACTTGGAAAAACTTCATTTTTGCACATGCCCACACGAAAAGTGTGTTGGAGAAAGTCGAATTGAAGGTGTGCCTGGGATTATTTTCCCCATTATAAATAAGTTAGAATCGGGGATAAACTTCCATTCAAAAACAAAAAAGCCAAAACAATTACTTGGGGTAGTAACTACTATTTCTTATTTGCTTACGCCTAGAAAGCATGAAAAATGCATAATATTTCTTTCAAACTTTTCTTTTGTGACCAGGATAATGATATTTCTGAAATTTACCTATACCCACTGGTAAACCTGGCGAATGTGAACATTCTCGTTCACGCAAAATAGGAAAAAAACGACATATAATTCAAAAGTAGCATTTATTTATTCTAGGATTACACTAGAACATTCTCGCACATTCGCGATTTATGCATATCAATTACTTTTACGAATCGCCCCCCACCCAAATCATTCCTGTCAAACCGTGTAATGAAGGTCGTCCTTAACGGATTCTCCAGTTCCTTTCCCACGAACGCATGTGTTCCCCAAGCCTCTATCCTAGTCCCTACACTGTTCCTTATCTTCATTAACGATCTCATCATTTCCCGCGTCCTGGGTATGACGATAAACTACATCTGCATCCTGGGTAAGACGATAAACTACGTCCAACAGCAAGGTCTCTGATCAGGAGGTTTTGAGGAGCGTGGAAGCACCTCTTAATTGCTGGTGTTCCCAGGTCCACCCTGACGCGAGGTGGTAGCACCTATTAGGGTCCCAGCTATGGGCAACTAGTTAACCCCTAAACTGAGGTAAAAAGCATTATGAAAGTGTAAAAATAGGTTTTAATAACAGAAATATTTGTAAAAAAATATTACCAAAAAATAATATCACCAGCTATACGTTTTTGAGGGAAAAAATGCTAACAGAAATAGATTTTTTACAAAACAAAAATATTACCAGAGGAAAAAAAATTGTCGGCATTAAATGAACTATTGAGGTTGATATGCCGTAAAACAAAACAAACCAAACCAAACCAAATCATCAGTTCCCAAGTAGGCATCTATGCAGACGACGCCACTATTTACTCCTGCCTAAATAGCAAATATTTTTACTCTTGCTCCGACTCTATGTAACCCCTTGCGTGCTAGTGGCACTCCCGCTTTGTTTGGAGTGAAAAGTTTAAAATAAAATAGAAAAAAAATATCGTCTCCCATCATGTTTTCATTATACGATTCTTGATAGCATTGATCAAAGTCCATGCTGGTGGAAGCGCTCACCTTGCGTCAATGAGCCTTCAAGGATATGGGACTTACTACGAGCCTTCCAGTTTAAAGATTTTTTAATACTTTATGCTGATACCTCGACCCAACACCAGGGAGAGTTTAAAAGCATATGTTTAGCAATTTTGGAATGCTTCTATGTCTAGTCTGAAATTAGACAGTTCCAGAATTTCAGAACTGGTCTAACTTTAAATATTTGTCAAGTTATGATCGTTTGAAGTTAATCAAAATTCAGACATGTTTAATCATTTGTATTTTATGTAATCAGTTCTGGATAGTTGTTTTTCTTTATTCTCTGTTTTTTGCTCGGAAAATCATTGGAGTTTTGTTGAAATGAGTCAGGGATAGACCGGTTTAACTTTATACTCTTTAAAAAAAATGATTGGAATCAAAATGGATTTTAGAACACAACATTCAATTGAATTAATTACACTTCTTTGCTATAATGTCCTTGCTGTTTCTCTCTGGTCACCAAACTTCGAATAACGCTAACAAAAAATACTCGAGACAATTTTTTTTTGTCGTTTTTAGTGTAAGTTCGCAAATATTAAACTAATTTAAATCTACAAAACGTAAGAAAATTATTCTCGGGAAGATATTTATATTTATTTTGTAATTTCTCTCTTTCTCTATGATCAGCTGGTAGACAAAGTTATAATTTTAGCAAGAGTTCCACATGCCCACACAAAAAGTGTAGAAGGAGACTGAGTTTAAAATAGGAGACCTACGTGTTTATGGGACTACTCTCCCATACTTAATAAGGTGGGGTCAGGGTAAACTCTCAGTCAGTCATTCAACTCTGAACTGACTGTTCGGTTCAACTCTCTTCCTAGGGAGGGGAGGAACCCGAAGGAGGGCTACGCCGAAGGGCGGAGTCTCCTTTGGGGGAGGGTCCGGCCCTGAACCCGTTTATGCGGGTTCAAATGGGCTATTTTTGGCCGAGCCTAATGGCTCGGGAATTCTACATTAAAAAAGGCCTTGTGCCACATGACACCCTCGTGGGGGGTGACTGAATATCGTCAGGGTAAACTCTCATGTATCTACTTACTACGTCCCTTGCAACTTAAAGATTTTTAATACTTTATGCCGATGCACCAGGACAACACGCAAAGCTTAAAAGCAGACAATTTGGCAATGTTAGAATATTTCTATGTGATATGTTCTTTTCGATATCTAGTCTGAAATTAGACAATTTCAGAATTTTAGAACTGGTCTTGCTGTTTGTCGCTGGTCACCAAACTTCGAATAATGATAACAAAAATTACTCGAGACAATGTTTTTTTTTCGTTTTTAGTGTATGTTCCTAAAAATTAAAATACAGGTTAAGTATTCTTTATCTGAAATTCCAAAATTCGAAAACCTCCAAAATCGGAAAATATTTCAGTTGTTGATATGACTTGCTACAAATGGAAACTTTCAGAAAGCAACATGGCTGCCCGTAGCATAATTATTGCGTTGTATTAAATGCTGACATGTTTCAGTTTGTATTACATTTTGACAGTAATAATAATTCGTGTCCTGTTTTTATACAAATACTGTACTTGTATTCAATGTAACATTTTAATCAAGACACAACATCGTCGGTAGAGATTTATAACTTAGCGAATTTTCCTTCTCACAATCACAGTGATGTCATCAATAATGTACTCTCTGCCTTCAGTTTCTCACATTCTGATGTAGAAATAGTGTTTGGTGTTCCATTAATATATTTTTTGTAAATAGTGTTCATGTTTTTTTTTGTATACGCATTGAAATTTTAATTTCGCCATTTAAATAAGTGTCAGCATTATATGACTAGCGTCATTACCTGTATCTGTATGTTTACAAAAGTTATTAGATTATATATAAAACTAATTTTAGGGTATATGCATAAGCTGTATAATGAAATATAAAGAGATATCGTGTTTATGCTTAGGTTCCATTCCCAACCTGTCTAATTTTATAGATGCTATATAAAAATTAAATAGCCTGCATTCCAAAATCCGAAAAAATCTTAAAACCGAATTATTTCCGGTTTCAAGAAGTTCGGATAAAGCATTAATTTAAATCTGCAAAACGTAAGAAACTTGTTCTCGAAAAGATATTTAAAATGTACTTTCATATGTTAAATTAATTACATGTACTTATATCGATATGACCAACAAATTCAATGTTTAGCTTGTAATATTCTTATTAGAAATACTGTTAATGACTTTTCCCTTGCTGCAAGGTTCTATGAAGCAAATAAACCAAGAGTAATATGTTGTATTTATTAATAAATCCAAAAGCTATATATATATATAAATATAAATATAAAAGTGAACATTGAGTTCAACATCACAGCAACAGGCTGTTTCATGCCAGAAGCAATCGGTGGCCTGACGATTGCGTCTAGCATGAAACAGCCTGTCGCCTCTGAGTGTTGATTTCAATGTTCATTTATATATATATATATATATATATATATATATATATATATATATATATATATATATCACGATCAAAGTCACGAAAACAACAAAAATATATTCAAAATCTAGTAGTTTTTCTCTGAAAAAGCCTTTTCAGCTAGTGTAGGTAGCTGACACAAATATCTCTGATATTGAGCACTTTATCTCTTAAATATAGCACACCTTAAAACTATATATATATATATATATATATATATATATATATATATATATATGTATCATAGAAGCTATATACTTGATTCGTTTGATATCCTCCTACGAACGTGTATTTTATTTCTCGACATGTTAGTAGGGACTCCATGACATTTCCTTCATCTGTCTTTCATTGACCGTTTCCTTTCAGAACGTGGGCGATTATGGCTCTCCACAACTTCCCATCTTTTGTATCTCCTTTTTTCTACCATCTCTCTCAGTCTCGGTTCTACAATGAATTTGCACAAACTCGTTAGGGAGTGTTCACGCTGTATTCCTCTGTTCACACTTCCTCCAATATTTCCTCTCAGTGTCAGATTCTCTAAGCACCCTGTCCTCATTATGTATCCTGTAAATTTCTACTTTTTGTTTCTAGAACCACATCTCTGTTGCCTCAAGTCTCTTCTTCATCTTCGACGAGATTGTCCAGCATTAACTGTCGTATCGTCGTCGTCAACTTTATCTCGTCTCCATGAATTTAATGTCTACTTTGCTGACCGCTTTCTTTATTATGATGGCGTTGATGACTAAATGTATCACCGACGTACAGATTCAAGACTAGAAACTACAAGTTTCGACTAAACTTTGTCCGGTCATCCATTTCCTATTGTCGTTTGGCTTTCCAAGAGTTGGTTGGAGGTGAAAGAAAATCAGAGTAGAAGAAAGTGCTGATGGCGTGAATTTGCTTAAGCTGGACATAAATTTGCCAGGAAGCGAACCACACCATTTCCTGACATTCCTCCGGGGCACATATGGAATGAGACTGCCATATAGGAGGACTGATATTGCATAAAAGTTCTGCATTCTTTTCTTTGTTTGTAACACGAATTTCCTGTTTCTTAATACTTTGCTTAGCTTTTGTAAGTCATGTTTCGCTATTCCGATTCGCGTTAGGATTCCGGTATCACATTTTTCCGCTATTAAAACATTTTCCAGGTGTTTAAATTTTAGTACTTGCTTGATTTTGGTATCTCCAACTCGTGGGAGAAAAAAAAACCCTGAGATGATCTAGACTTTCAAATAAACTTACTTGATATTTTCACAACGATGGTCAATAGCTGTGAAAAAATGCCTTTAATTTTAAAAAAGTCTATGATTTGTAGAATAGATTTTAGGGTGTTTCGAGTGCTAACGAAAGTTTTTGTCAGAAGAAAAAGCATTAGGTTAAGCAATCAAGAATACCACCGTATCTTCAGTCTTTCACATCAATCAAGACAAACGCTGGATCTTCGATATCGAGGCTAGGAGGTGGCTATTGGGGGAAGGATTTGGTAAAGCAACAAAGTCGAAATGGATACATTGTCGCCATTTTATATTTTTAATTTCGCACATGCGCGTTGTTTTTTATTTTATTTTGTCGACTGTAGAGTATGGTAAGGTCAGTTGGGTACCATCTATGGAAAAAATAGCGCTGTAACGCAATTCAACCCTCCAGTATGCTGTACTGCTTGGCATTCGCGCCGGAAGCTCTAATACGAACATTTCAGAGTGTTTGAATGTAAATCTAAGGACAGTGCAGAGGATTCGGAAAGAGTTGGGTGAGTCTAATGGTGATTGCGAAGGTATTTAGAGTGATTACTAGTGATGGCGATGTTGTGCCTCTATTCATCTTCCCGCAAAGCCCCAGACTCAACAGGAAGGCCTGCACCAAGTAACTTGAGGAGGTAGTGCTGCCCTGTGTCAAGAAGGTAGCTGTTAGAAGACCCTATACATGGAGAAAGAGACTCTGTACC
This sequence comes from Acanthosepion pharaonis, assembly GCA_903632075.3. Taxonomy (NCBI): domain Eukaryota; kingdom Metazoa; phylum Mollusca; class Cephalopoda; order Sepiida; family Sepiidae; genus Acanthosepion; species Acanthosepion pharaonis. Next base: position 1,107,623 of record CAHIKZ030003885.1, read on the forward strand.
ATACCACACAAGCAGGAGAACCAAGTCATGGCTGTCGGACAATTTCTGCGACCACATCGACCCTTACATCTGCCCATCTAACTCTCAAGACTGCAACCAGCTTCATTATTATATATGAGGCACAGTTGAGCGAGAGACCAACAAAACTCCTTGTATCACCAAGGATAAACTAAAGGCAAGGATTATGGCAGCATTCACCAACAAGGAAACCGTCCAGAAGAAAAGCAGAGGATTCCAACGTCGTCTCTAGGTCGCATTTGAAGCCAAAGACGATTTTATTGAATAAATTTACTCTTTAGTATATGAAGACAATTTTCTATATCGTCTTGGGTAAGATGATAAACTACATTCGCGTCCTGGGTAAGACGATAAACTACGTCCAGCAGCAAGGCCTTTGATCAGGAGATTCTGAGGAGCATGGAACTACCTCTTAATTGCTGGTGTTCCCAGGTACACCCTGACCCAGTGTGGTAGCACCTGTTAGGGTCGCAGCTATGGGCAAATAGTTAACTATTACCAGCAATACTTTTTTGATAAAAAATATCACCAGCAATACAATTTTGAAGGAAGAATATTAACAGAAACAGATTTTTGTCAAAACAAAATATTACCAGCAATAAAAAATTTTGTCGGCATTAAATATCCCATTGAGGTTGATATGCCGTAAAACAAAATAAATAACAAATTTTCTATAATTTTGGTAAATATATTTGTTAATATGACATGTAAGTGTTATTTTCATTTCTGCCTTATTTAGACAACAATTTATCCATCGCACCTTCTGCTTCTGCGACTTCCACGGAGTTGTATCACCGTCATTTTCCCCGTATTCAAACTATAACTAGAAACTTTTAGATCGCCTTTTCCCCAAGAAGTGCCATTTTGCGGAACAGACTCTCCTGTGGAGGCTTCCTGAACTACTATATTAACCTTTTCCTTCAAAGGTCAGTCGTTATCTATCCCCCTTATGCTCATAACCTTCACTTCCTATCACTTCCTCTGTCACGTCTCATTCATCATAACCATTTCAAAAAGTAACCTCCTCTATCTTGAGGTGCTCTCGAGGCTTGTATTAGGTGAACTTTAATGGTAATTTCATCCCTTGGCGCTATTTAGTATATCGGAAAAACCTATACAAATTCGTAAAGTGAAGTGGCGTAGAGCGGGAAATATGCCTTTAATAAGCTTATTTATTTTCATATTTTGCATCCTAAAATTAAAATTTATTATAAGAGGTCTGATAAAAAAAAATATCGACACTACTGCTACAAGACAAAAACTACAGCACATATCAATTCGGCACTTAATCTCCTTCGAAATAGTTCCATTCTGAAGCTACAATCATTCTCCAGCGTCGTTGCCGTATATGTAATCATTCTTCAAACTCCTTAGGGGGGTGCAGATAGCAGCTGCCTCGTCGCATTTACTTATTTCCACGACACCCGCAAGTCTTGTTCATTTCAAGTGGGATTTGATTTCTGAAGAGGAAATTGGTCGCAATGAGCGAGATCTGCGGAATATGGTGGTTATTGGATCTGGGAAATGTTAGCCGTGGCCTAAAACTGCTGCACATGTCACGGTCACTGACATGGAACCTTTGTTCTGTGGTGAGACGACCACACTCTACACATTCTCCTTCAAAGCGAAACTATAAAGAAGGAAAAGTGCGAGAACAATATAACATAGTGCAAAGGCGAGATCGAGTTGGCGGTCAATTGGTGCCATTCGACTTACCATAGCAACAGTCCCGATACTTTTTGATCAGACCGTATATCTTCAGAATTTTCAAAAATTACGAAGATCATTATTAAGAATGAAGATAAAATTCCTGATGATAACTACAATGAATCTATAGTCGTTGATTTATTATTATTATTATTATTATTATTATTATTATTATTATTATTATTATTATTATTCAAGGAATGTGAGAGATAATGACACTTTACGCAATTAAGCAACTCTTAGGGGAATTAGCATTGAAAAGTAAAGGCGGGAAAATTGTCATCAGAATGGAAAGAAAAATTTAAAAAAAAGCAAAGAAAAGAGGTAGAAAAGTAATTGAGAGTAGAAACGGGAGAGGAGATAATGATATCTGAAAAAGAAAAGGAAAGAAAAGAACTCGAGACCTGAATCAAACCAAAATTTAAAAATAAATAAATTCATGCAATTTTGACCGTCCTGCCAGGAACTCACCCGAGGCGTCCGATTAATCCGTCAGGCTGTCTCAATTTCGTAACTTTGAAAACAGAGGACGGCCTTGAGTGGTATTGGCTGTCGGGTAAAGATGGAAGAGCAGGAACGGGAGCAATGCTGGGTAGGTGGCTTTTGGATCGGTGCGTTAAGCCGGGGAGAATTGGAAGCAAGCTGAAAATCGAAGGATGATTACTGACATGGGAGGGATCACTTTGGCGAATTTAAGTCTCCCGCTTCCGATTCCTTCATTACCCCATGCACACCCATGCACGGGCGCGCACACACACAATATTCACTTTCTTTCTTTCTTTCTTTCTTTCTTTCTTTCTTTCTTTCTTTCTATGCCAGGCTCGGTATTGGTAGGAATAATTTTAACACTTTCTTTCTTTCTTTCTTTCTTTCTTTCTTTCTTTCTTTCTTTCTTTCAGCCGTGCCTTTAAGCATTGCAATTCAAGGAGGGAATGAATGAATTTTCCAATGGTCGTATAGAGGTAAAAAGTGGTTCTGCTGAACAGTTATCACCCGGAAGTCATGAGTTGTTTAATTGTGAAGGAAACAAAATTGACCAGGGAAAGAAAGTAAGCTTGCAGACCAGCAAAAATAAAATAAAATAAAATAAACAAATTTGAATAAAATAATTAGAATAAAATTAATAATAATAATAATAATAATAATAATAATAATAATAATAATGATAATAATAATAATAAAGCTAAAAGCTATGGTGGCCGATATCTCTTCATAGAGAGTTTGAGAGAGACTCCAAGGCCTTTAAGACAAAGGATTCATTGAATTGGTTGACGAAAGACGAACGTAAGACACAAAAGTTACTAATACCAAGCCCTGAATACTAATTCTGCCTGGAAGAACATCAAATGAAACTGAACAAGTGCAGACTGTGTGACAAGGACGTGGAAAACGTCACCCACATCATTAGCGCTTTGTGGAATGCTTTGGCAGAAAGAATACAAGCGTCGCCATGAAAGAACAAGGAAATGTGGCCTCTCATCTGCATTGCTAACTATGTATGCAGTCGATGAGAAATGATACCGCCACAAGCCAGGGAAGGCGATCGAAAACGACCAAGTCAAGATCTTTTGGGATTTGCAGATGTAACGATACCGTGTCCTTGAGGCCACTAAATCAGGCATCATCGCTATTAACAAAGAAAAACGAAAATGCATTTTCCTGGAGATCATGAAAGCAATGTCTAAGAAAGTCACAAGCGTGAGGAATACACAGAACTTTGGATTAAATTTGCCAAAATGTAGGATATTCAGTCCAGTATTGTCCCAGTTACCATTACGGTGTTGGGATTTATACCCACGAACGTAAAGTCCTAGATTGAGAAAATTGGAATAAAGCCTAGTATAAAATCGCTTCAGAATTCTGCATTGCCTGCCTCTGCAAATATTCTCCGTTATGGGCGCTTGGACTGAGGTCGTTCGACTTGAAGGGGAACATCCATATTGCAAGATCTCTGGTTGAAAGCGAAAACGACGTGAAAGAAAATACTATTACTAATAACATAACATAAAACATGGCTCTCGGGGCTTCAGAATTTTAATTGATTAAAGATATTGATATATATATATATGATTTTATCTTCATGGATTAAGGTTTACTTTTGTGATGCCTGATCTTAACCAATTGGAGATTACTGATTAACACTGCATCTGTGTTCGTACGTAGGGAGTAGTGTTGGGATGAACATCATCAACGCGTTTCGAGAGGGTATACCTTTATCAGATTGGGTGTGAGGGTGGGTATATTGGGCTTTGTACCCCAGTCTTAAATTTTTCGTTTACTCACTCAACAATAACAACAACAACAACGGCAGCAGCAACGACAACAACAATAATAATTCTCTTTAAAGGAAGAAAAAGCTATAATGTTAACGTCGGTAATAATAATAATAATAATAATAATAATAATCGCCCTGACATCTTGATTAGGGTCTGCAAGGAGAAAATGTGCCATTTTATTGACATAGCAGTCCCTGCAGGCGACAATGTAACTTTGAAGATCTTCAAAAAACTATCAAAATCCCTTGAAAACGAAATCTCAACAATGTGGTGCATAAGAACATTAACAATTCCTGTTGTAGTTCGAGCACTCGGATTGATTGGAAAAGATTCCAATAGACTCATTGAAGGAATCCCAGGTAGCCCATGCCTTAAAGAAATACAAAAAAATGTACTCATAAGTACAGCCCACACCTTACAAAGGGCTTTATCTATGTAAAATATATGCGATTTTTTTTTTCAAACCTGCTCAGAGGAAAGTGTCAAGATGACATTTCTGACCTTAGATCACTGCTCAGGGTGTGGAAATAAATGAATATACACCAGAAATCAAAGAAAATAAAACAACAACAACAATAATAATAATAATATCACAGAAGATGAAGGAACACACACTGAAAAATTGTGTTGACCCCAAATACTGATTCTCTGAAAAATATTCAGCAAATAATAAACCATCTTTTATGAGGTTGCACAGTTTTTAGCAAACCCTGAATATAAAACTCAGCATGACAGAGGAAAAAGTTGAATTTATTGATTTTGATCCGCTTCATCGATTATTGATATTTTTAAAAACATCGATTTTTACGCTAGTAACCTCTTACATTGTACAATAGATATGCCAAGTTTGATCAGAATCAGTTGGATGGATCTTGAGTGAAAAGATATCACACAGACAGACACACAGACATCCTCTGTTTTATATATATATATATATATATATATATATATATATATATATATATATGCTGATTCCTTATTATAATACAGTATGTGTATATGGGGAGGGTATATACACAGACTGGCTAACGGGAACATGTACGCACACAGGGATGGGAAGACATCTCTCATCAACACGTGTTATATCAAACCTAATAGTTTTATTAAATTCACTTTTGCCAACAGTCCAGAAAGTTCAAGGCTCCCTAACAAATACAGAATACGAAAAAAAATGAGACATTAACAAACACAAGGAAAATTTATTCCTTTTAAAGATTTAAAGAAGGTCAACAGAGCGGAAACACGTGTAGCAGAAATATAAAGAAAAAATATAATGCATTTCCTAAAACAAATCCACATCATAATCAAAAACGTTTGTGATTTCTCTCTTTTTTAAAATATACATTTTTCTTTCGTTGGAACAACTATAACTTTTCCATATATATATATATATATATATATATATATATATATATATATATATATATATATATATATATATATAGCATAATGAGAAGCCACGTATACTTTCTTAATATGTATATATAGAAAAAGTTGCAAATTAAAAAATAATAATATTTTTTATGAAAGTATTTATTTATATATATATTTGATATTTCAGATTGACCTCAATCTTTCTTCAAAAATAACTGTTTGTTTACAAGTTGCGTCCGTCGCGATATATATATATATATATATATATATATATATATAGAGAGAGAGAGAGAGATAGATAGCATGCGATGGATAAATTGTCGATATTTTATATTTTTAATGCGCGTTGATTGTTTTTGATTTTGTCGATTGAACTGTATAGTAGGGTCAATTGGGCACTGTCTGTGAGACAAAGAGAGCACCATGACGCAATTCACTTGCCAGAAATTTGGAAACAGCTTGCTGTACTAATTAGCATTAGCACCGGAATCTCAAATACGAACATTTCAAATTGTTTGGGTGTCAATCTAAGGACAGTGCAGAGGATTCGGAAAGACTTTGATGATATATCCAGTCAACACCATGGGGTTTGGAGTGATCTCTAGTAATGGCGACGTTATGCCTCCATTCATCTTCCCACAAGGCCTCAGATTTAACTGGCCTACATCAAATGCCTTGAGGAGGTAGTACTGACCTGGGTCAATAGGGTGGCTGTTGGAAGACCCTATGTGTGGCAACAAAAGCCTAAGCAGGGGAGCCCAGGAGAGGTGTCAGACACTTTCTGCGACCAAATCAACGCTTACATCTGGTCGCTTAAATACCCAGATAGCAACTCTTTTGATTATTATATATTGGGCGCAGTTGAGCGAGAGACAAAACTCCTTGTAACACCAAAAATGAGCTGAAGGCAAGGATCATGGCCGCATTCACCAACTTACACAAGGAGACTGTCCAGAAGAGATGTTTGATATTCCGAAGTCGTCTGGAGGCAGGAGTTAAAGCTAATGGCGATTTTATTGAATAAATTTACACTTGAGTACTTAAAGATATTTTTATGCAATTTTGGTAAATTCATCTGTTAAAATGAGATGTCAATGTTATTTTCATTTTTGCTATTTTATACGACAATTTATCCATCGCATCCCACCCCCACATATATATATATATATATATATATATATATATGGAAGCAAATATATGGATATAGATCCGACAGTATGAAAAAAAATATACGGAAAAAACAAACAAAAATCCTAATATGCAATTATGCTGTTTTAATGTTAATATAATGTCAACGTCCATCGTCTTTTCATGTTGAATTAAATATAGTCTAATGTTAATTATATTTTATGAATATGTCCTGAAGATTGTCTATTAGACCGAAACGTCCGACGTTCCCTTCGAAACCGCATAAACTGGTTCAGGGCCTGTCTACCTCCCCGGACGAAACTTTGCCCTTCGGCAAAGCCTCGTTCGGGTTTCTCTCCGCTCAGGCGGGGAGTTTGACAGCTAAACGGTAAGGATGAAGGTGAATTTAAGCGTATTTATTTTTAGATAAACACACAATGACTGAGAGAACGCGATTCGTTCTACCGAGGAGTCTTGCATTATTAGCAGTAATAGTCACTCTTTACAAACTCACACTGTACATTTCTACGGCGTTAATTAAAATCTAAAACTAAAAACGAATACTTTGTAAAATATCACAAAGAAAAATGGAAATATATGTACTTTTATACGTCTTATCATTTTTACGTGTTATTAATCCTTTTCTGGTTATTTAAAGCTCGAAAATATTTTTAGATTTTGGGTGGAGGTATAATAATGATTTAATGATACAAATATTACTAATTAATCCATAGCTGGGAGAGAATAGAGGAATTTACACTTCTATAAGTGAATATAATGTAACCCCCTCTCCCTAGAAAGCAACCCAAACGACAAATTAAAAAAGATGTTAATACTCCGAACTTCACTATCTGAGAGGAGGAAACTGCAACAATTATTAGAAATCGAAACACTGGGAAATAGAAAACCATTTCAATTTCTGAGTCTTTTACAAGTCTGTGAAGCAATATGTTTGATGTTAGTGCTTTACAATACATATTTATAGGAAAGCTGCTACAGATGGTTCAGCTATCCCTAACGCCAATGGAATACAATGTATCCATGAATAAGCTGTGCGATACGGCTAATAAATTGATAGAAGTCATGACAAAAGACAACCTAATTGCAAGTGAACGGATCCCGAATGATGACATTACACAAATACAGGTAGAAAATAAATTGTTGAAAAGGTAAATAGGTGATTCGACTAAAAGAATTCAACAAGCAAATATCCAAGCATTACAGTTCGTCGAGAAGTAGGAGATACAGAAACAAGTCAAAAGGAAGAAACGATATTTGTTTATACCATAAGAGATTCGGTAACATGAATACAAAATGCACAAGTTGCAATTACAAGTCGCATGGAAACGAATATGCCAACAATCTTCGTCGGCGGGACATATTGGCATTTCAAAGTCAATCGAATCTTCCACATAATCGACAGAAATTCAAAAATAATATTCTAGATCGACAGTGAAAAACAAATATCGCTAATCCCAGCTTCTCAGTCAGAAAAATTAAAGGACCCAGGAAAACTCTCATTGCGATCAGTAAATGGTTCGATTATCCTCACATAGGAATATAAATGCATGACACTTAATTTGTCGCAACGACGTGATAACTAATGGACTTTCATCGGAGCCGACATCACTAGGTCAATTTTGGGTGCGGATTTTTTGTCCCATTATGATCTGGTTTTTTTTTTTTTATATTAAAACATAACAAATGATTGACACAAAGACTGGCGTCAAATCTATTGATGGCCTAATGTATGCAACACTTCTTAATCCTAAAGTTAGATAAGCAGATGAAAATTCAGAATTTTCGAAAATATTGTCCAAGTATTAAGATCTAACCGAACTCAAATTCAACACTCTTTTGAGAAAACATGAAATTACTCACTGCATAGAAATAACCGGTCTACCTGTCTTCTTACGAACTCGTTGACTTTCCCCGGATAAACCCATGATTGTCAAAAAAGAAATTCCAGCATTTAGCAAACCTCGAAGTAAAAAACAAAAACATCCTGATGATGACATTGTGCTAATATCGAAAGTACTCGGAATAAAATAATAATATGTATCTACACGGTAATATTCTATCTTACTTTAATAATGACATCAAAAAGGTTGTCCGTAAATATGAAAGGATCCAATTGAAAATAAGTAGAGAAACCTTGTCTAAATTATTCAATAAAACATGTCATAATATATATATATATATATATATATATATATATACGCGCACGCGCATACAAAAAAATGACACATCACATACCAGTGTTTTATTAGGAAAATTTTGTGCAATGTTTGAAATTCAATTGAAAATAAGTAGACAAAAGTTGTCTAAATTATTCAATGAAAAAGTCTCTCTCTCTCTGTCTGTCTCTCTCTCTCTGTCTATCTATCTATCTATATATATTTATATATATATATATATATATATATATATATATATATATATATATATTGAGACGTGTTTCATTGAATTTAGACAAATTTTGTCTACTTATTTTCAACTGTATTTCATATATATATATATATATATATATATATATATATATATATATATATATATATATATATATATACCCACGCACATAGAAAACAAAAAAAAAAGCAAAATGGAAAAAAAATGACACATCATCACATACCAGAATTTTAAAAGGAACAATTCTATGGAATACTTCAACGCTAAAATTCATGGCAAACTTAACGGAGACGATGAGAAAAATTTATTACCAAATCCATAAACAAAATAAAGAAATTATATATAAAAATACCTCGTTTTCTCTTTTCTGTCTTATTTTCCTGAATTAAGAGCCGTAATAAAAAGAAATAACCACGTAAAAATTCGGCAAAACGTTTCCGTCATTCAATTAAAAAGAAGAAAAAAAAAGTAGGCCAGAGAAACAATAAAGTAAAATCCTAATCCTCTAATGGAAACAGAGTCAGTGCTAAATCCTCTTCGCTAATTAATAAGACTTTCTATTTTAATGAACGGAAGAGTGGCCCATCTGTGCATGCAAAGTCAAAAAAAAGAAAAAAAAAAAGGCAAAAATGCTAGCCAGGGGCGTTGGCTAAACTTGGTATCTGTGGCATGCTGATGTCATTGTGTGTCATTGGTTTACGAAACGACAACTGATGATGTATAACCAGAAGAACTCTCGAAACGACATGTGATTACTTTCGAAGAAATCGTTAATTTTACATTCATTTAGCCAGACACGTAAATTTAAGTTCAACGAGACGAGGCAAAAACTTCCTAGAGTACACACACACACACACATATATATATATATATATATATATATATATATATATATATATATATATTGTATTACAATGAATCATTCATACAAAAAATAGATTAGTAAAGTTAATGATATAAAATGGCGAAAACTCTTCGTAAACAAAATTTTAAAGTTGCATTAGCCTAGAAATCACTCGATGAATGTTATGATCCTTGTGTTTAATAATTATAAGCTGTATAAGGTCTTTTTTTAATAAGCAAGTACTTTCAACTGTACATACAGTCATCCTAGGTCATGGATATTATTTTGTTTTTAGTAAAATCCAGGTAGCATCCGAGGCGAAAAAATTAAATGCGAATCGAAATATGTTTTTTTTTTTGAGAAATGTGTTATTTTTAATGGATAAAAATTTTTGGAGCGTGCAGTCGCAACGCTGAGGTTGAATTTTTTTGAAAATTTAAGAGAGTGCGTTTTTTTTCACTAATATGGCAATTTGAGAAATTTTTTGTTGTACGAGTTTAACAGTCAATGTGGCATAAACTAAATAGTTCAATAAATAGAGTAATGTCTCAGTTGTTATCCCGAAAATTTGCACGTCGGATCAGTTCATTTAAATCAAATATGTGGTGCAGATATGTTTTCTCGCACACACGTTTATACGTATGATGGGGTCTGTGTAAGACTATGGTAGGAAAAAAATAGCAATTTTACCAACGCAACCATATATAAATCCAAAATTTAAAAATTAATTTGATGATCGCAAATAGCGTGAAACCCAGGGTCACAAACTCATCAATGCAACTAAATATGTTTACTCTATCACTGATATTGAGCGCTTTTTCCAATAAGTACCGCGCATATATAATATATAAATAATATATATAAAATTGCATATATATATATATATATATATATATATATATATATATATATATATATATATATATATATAAAAAAGAACAGTAAGATATATAATCCGGTGTTCTTATAGATATTTTTTATTTTCACAAAATAGTGCTCAATGTAAATTTACAGAGCATTAATATTATAAATTTATTGATTTAAAATATGTTTTTTTTTTTACACAGTTCTAACCATGTTTAGCTTCCATTTTTGAAACATGGTTAGAACTGTGTAGCGAAAAAACATATTTTAAATCAATTGATTTATAATACATATATATATATATATATATATATAGATAGATAGATAGATAGATAGATAGATAATATTAGGGGTAAATATGCATACATATGTAAAATATATAAATACCCATACATGTATATTTTTAGAATATGACCATGGAATATTAGTGTTTATGCCTTTTTTATTATATATATATATATATATATATATATATATATATATATATATATATATATAGTCAACTCTCCTGTCGAATTCGACGGATGAGGGTCAAGCAGATCAGTTTCAAAGGAAACCGACAGCCCAACAGCACATGAAATTTGATTAGAGTGCTGAAGGTTTCGGGCAGGACCATCCACACTTATTGAAGGGCCGAATACAGAGACCTGGTGCAGGTTTCAATTCCTAGGCCAGTTGCCATCCAAGGCTATAGAACTCAGTCTTTCCCGCTATCCTGGAGGGAGAAGAAGAGAATTCACACCTTTCCCAAGGCTATGAGCACGTAAGTGAATGTAATGGATTCGACTGGAATTCGAACTCCGCTATCCATTACCCCACCGTGCCTCATGCATACATACATACATACATACATATATATATATATATATATATATATATATATATATATATATATATGTATATATGTATGTATCCACAGACACACACATACACACACACACACATATATATATATATATATATATGTATGTATGTGTGTGTGTGGATGTCGTTTGTCATTGTTTCTCGCAGTGTGATTATCGAAGTGAGTCTTAGTAGGTAAATAAAAAATAGTATTTTTATGTCTACTAAAATATAATTTAAGCACATGTAAAAAGTGCACATTATTTTACATACATAAGAAAAGAAATATAAAAATCACAAACACACACATACACACACACATGTATACATACATATATATATATATATATATATATATATATATATATATGTAAATGATTGTAAAATTTTTCAACATGATTATTTTTTAAACTGCAGAATGAGTACAAAACTGAAAGTCGCACTCATCTAATATATATATATATATATATATATATATATATATATATATATATATATGTGTGTGTGTGTGTGTGTGTGTGAATGTGCGTGTTTGTGTGTCATATTTTAATTTATTACCGTTTAAATGTCTGTCAAACGACTTGCAATTTTTGAAATGGACGCTAATGGTTAAATAATATTAAAATGTTATTTTATATGCGTTAACACACTTTTAAATGCATGTATCATACAACACTCTTATATAATTAAGAAAAGGAATGAAGAAATATCATGTATATATATATATATATATATATATATATATATAGACAGAGAGGGAGGAGACATATACATATATATATATATATATATATATATATATATATATATATATATATATATATAGAGAGAGAGAGAGAGAGAGAGGAGAGAGATAGATAGATATAAAGATTTTTGGTTTGGTTTAGCGACATATCAACATCTACGGGTTATTTAATGTTTAAATCTAAATATTTTATACGTAATTTCATATATTTTGTTTTTGGAAATGATAATGGTTTTTAGTGATAGAAGTCTTACTAATTAACCCATAGCTCGGGGAGAAGGTTTGAATTTATTCCTTAACCATGGATATTTGTGCGTACGTTAATATAAAGGATCCAACTGGAACTGGAAGTCAGCTCTCCGACTAACTATTCCGAGCCATTATCCATTACATCCGCCCCACCTTCAAACTTACTAATGTTCACATGCGGTCACCCATCTAGGCACGGACCAGTCTCGACGTTGCTTAACGTCGGTGGTCGTGAACCGGGGTTTCAATGCGATGTGGTCATAAACCACATAGATAGATAGATAGATATACAGATAGATAGATATGAACACACCTCGATAGATAGTTAGATAGTTAATGAAGGGAAAGAGATAGATAGATAGATAGATAGATAGATAGATAGATAGATAGATAGATAGATATGAACACAGTCAGATACATAGATAGGTAGATAGATATGAACATAGCGAGATTGACACATAAAAATATACAGACAGATACATACATAGATAAATAGCTGTGTAAAGATATGCCTATGTGTAATATTCCAGCATTTTTATTTTTATTTATTTTTCTACTCCAGACTGCATGCGCAATTAAAAATCCTATTTCGCTGGAATCTTCAGTATATATATATATATATATATATATATATATATATATATATATATATATATATATATATATTAGCTGCCTATTAAATTTCGAGCATGATCACTGTCTTAAATTAAGTGTTGGTTCGCGCATGCGTGTAAATAAGCACCAGTAACCCAAGGAGATTATAGCGATACGTACTTGTAGAACATGCATTCCCTTCTTTCAACATCATAGACCATAATCAAGTGTCAAGAATAATCAAACTGATTGATGATCGTTTCAGTCGTATTTTTCAAAATTCAGATCATAAGAAATATATATATATATATATATATATATATATATATATATATATATATATATATATGTCGGATTGAATAAATTACAAACATTATATCAGTTTATTTTTGTCATGATCCTTTCATATTCAGGAATATTTTTCCGTATATTACAATTAAATAGGACATTAAATAAGAATCTTAACATCGCTTGACAATGGAACGAAACTCTGGATTTTAAGTCTAATTATTATAATTAAATTTGGGATTTTAGTTTTAAAACAAAAATTTCTATGTCTCGATGGAAACATTTAAAAAAATTAAGAATAAATAATTAAATATTATACTCTAAAGCTGTATCGAGGCCTGTTTTTTTAAAAAAAATAAAATAAATGCAAAGAACTCTGGATTATAAATCTCACGGTTCTTTTCCTATTATGTTAATATATATATATATATATATATATATATATATATATATATATATATATATATATATATATATCAAGTATGTGGAGCAGTTGAATTTACATTACACGGATCATTCATACAAAAAAGACGTCTACAGGTTCGGGGTTAATGTAATTTATTAAATTTGTTCGCGAAGATGTATTTCGCCATTTATATCATTAACTTCAACATCTGTTTTTTGTATGAATGAGTCATGTAATATATATATATATATATATATATATATATATATATATATATATATATATATATTCAGATTGGGTGTATCTGTAGAAGAGTGAAAATGAATAAAATGAAATATGAGGAAAAACTATACCTAGCCGACACGTTTCGTTTTATACCTTGATAAAGTCCCTCAGATGACGAAACGCGTCGGTTAACTATAGTTTTTCCTCTTGTCTCTTTTTATTCACACGCATACATACACACACTCACACACACACACACACACACACACACACACGCACACAGACACACACAGACACAGACACACACACACACACACACACACACACACACACACACACACACACACACACACATATATATATATATATAATAAAAAGGCTTAAACACTAATATTCCATGGTCATAATTTATTCCATTGGAATCGTAAATACGATCCAATTCATCAGACCTACAAATGTTTGAGTTAAAGAGGGGGGTAAAGGACTAGAGAAGGAGGGAGATTAAACCTTATTTTTATGCATTAGACATCCGACAACATTCATATTACTCTTACTTAAACCCCTTCCACTCACCTCTCCTAAAATTCTCTCTGTTAAGGTTTAATCTCCCTCCTTCTCTAGTCTGTAACCCCTCTCTTTAACTCTAACATTCGTCTCACACCCTCATACTTACACTCTCTTTAAATTCTGTTTTTATTTCCGGAGTTGTTTTTTTTCTGTTTTCTTTTTGAATTTGTAGGTCTGATGAATTGGATCGTATTTACGATTCCAATGGAATAAATTATGACCATGGAATATTAGTGTTTAAGCCTTTTTTATTATATCCTTACTCTGTCCTGAACATTGAGTTCTACCTGGATTCTATCCTCTTGGAATTTTTATTCAAAAAATATACATGTATGTGTATACACCTATGTATATATATTTATATATTTTGCATATGTATATGTATATTTACCACTAATATTATATATATATATATATATATATATATATATATATATATATATATATATATATATATAAAATTTGGATTGTTGACTTGTTGAAGGTTTTTTGTTTTTTTTTCAGTTATGCGTAAATTAGATGGTATAGCATGTCTTCACAAAATCGAATGCTTTGGGGTCTGTTATGGTCTACGGGTGTATTTTGGGTGTGTGGGAGAAGGCTGTAGACTTGATAAAAGAGTAATATCACTTTTTCATGAATCCCTTGTCCTGAATCAAATCTTCAGCTTCCTCTCACCCAAAACACTCGTACACCAGAGCAGACCGAAATACCATCCGATTTTCTAAAGACATGCTATGAATTTAAACGTATTACTGGGCTGGACGCAAGGTCTCGTAATTTTACAATCGAACTGGCTACATATCACCGTAAGTTCTTTGTTAACAGTTTCTTCTCTAGCACTTCTCTCTTATTGAACTCTCTTCCAGCTTCTTTCCTTCCAGTCAACTTTGATCTTCAAAAACATAATATATTTCTGTTTTTTTTTTAATTGCTGTCTTCTTATTGCTCTTTCCTCTATAGTATTTTTCTTTTTCTCATACTCTGTCACACTCAGTAAATCTTTGCGTCTTAGTGGCTTTATTGTCTTGCATGGGATGAAATAATTCAAAAGATAAACTTAAGTCACTTGTTTGTCTTAAGTGATGGCAAAGCAAGAGCAGAAATAGATAGTAAACAGTTAAACTTTGCCTAGAGTCATGATTTTCTATAACCTGGAGGGATTTGGCTCATATAAAAAGAATATGTTGCTTTTATTGTTATTAGCGTCAACTAGTTTACCGTATGGAAGAGAATTTATGCACGAAGGCAGTGCTAAGCCAAGGAATGAAACATATCTTAAAAATGTAGTTGTATGTGAGGTTTTTGATTGTTTTATTTTCTACGGCTTATCAACCTTTGCAGGTTATTTACATCCAGAAACATTTTTAGTTTGTATTTTTTTCAGAAAATAGTGGTTTATTGATACAAGTTTTAATAAGTATTCCCTTGCTGGGGAGAGAAATGGTGGCATCATATCCTTCGCAAGGGTATGTGATTGTAAGTGTATATATGAGACCCAACGCGATTTGGAACACAAATCTTTGAATAAAAATTTAGAGCTGATATTCATTACACTACGCGCACAAGCACGTTTACAGCACCTGGTATTCCCAGTGGGTCACCTATTGATATAATGGCTAGACAGGACATTGCTTAACTTCGTTGAGCTTACGAGAACCGGTGGCTCAACTTGATGTAGTTGTAAGCAGAGTATGTACAACCAAGCATACCCAATTTATAACATCGAATAGCCCAAGTGAAGACTTGATTGGTTGCTTATATAATGCACGTCTTAAAACTAGTAGCAAATTTTATTCTGGATGCGGGCCGAATACTGATCATATTCGGCCGGGCCGCCCATCGAAGAAGTCTGTTGTTTATTTAGACCCGAAACTTCTAGTGACATGGGAGCAACAACACTGACGACGCACCTAGATTCGGCACGTAAAGGTGTATTTTAATAATAACATGTCCTAATGTAACAGTTTATGATATATACATACATACATACACATCGAGGACTGTTTTGTTGAAAATAAAAATAAATGCTAAGAACTCTGGATTATAAATCTCACTGTTCTTTCCTATTATTTTAACACACACACACACACACACACACACACACACACACACACACATATATATATATATATATATATATATATATATATATATCCAGGTACGATGAGAATGAATAGAGTTGAGTATGTCCCGGTGACAAACCACAGCGCCCAGCATCACCCAGTGTGCACTCAGACCTTGCAGGACAGAGAAGTCTCTAAGCGGATTAAATGGCTCCCAGCAAGCAACAAGAAAGCTTAGCGCGATTTTGATGAAGACGTATGCATTATAATCCAAGGTACGTCTGCAGGTAACATAGACCGAAGACTTCAATCTATGAGTAAACTTATTGTCAGCTACGGATCAGAGCGTTTCGGCCATATTGATAAAATGAGAGATAAAGTCTACACTCAGAATAGGCGTGAAGGAAGGATAAGATTATTTAATAATGTGGGAAAATAGTGTTTTGTATGTAAAAACTTTCTCTATCTAACGGTGTTATTGAGATTTCTGTATTTGTTCAAGTTTTCAGACAAATAAATCAGAGGATCGTTCATAGTAAGTTAAAAAAAAGAAACAAGTAAATAAGGGATAGTACGCCCGAATAAGGATTTAATAGTTATCTCCCTTGAAAAAGCGCCTTTTTTCAATTTGATAACGAATCCAGACACTATTATATTGTAATCCAATAGAAAATTGCATGTTGTTTTTATTTGCATTATTCATACATGTGGGTGTGTTTCCGACGTGGATACAACGTTCACTTTTCAGCCCGGGTTCGAATTTCGCTATAGGCAGGTGAGTTCTTGATGTTATTAGCCTGGGACATTTAGAAAGTGACGGGACACCATATCATGGGTTGGCACAAGAGTGAAACGGGGTAAACAGAATTGTTTCGTCGTTAGTTGTGTTAGTATGAAGACACAAGTCTTCGTGGGCGAGGTTTTTGATCGTATTGCATTTGTTCTAATTGTTGAACATGCTAGATAAACGTACTCTCTCCCAGAAACTGTAACTATGGCCCGCTAGTCATAGTTGCAGTATGATCATAGGTGGGCTCTGCGGGCGATGAATAAAACAAATGTGTCTGAGCAGGCATCGCTACAGCGATTGGCTAGCTGCCCAAGGAGACAGACACATTTGTAAATGAGCGACATATCATTTTAAGTTTATCTGTCTGCAACACACTTGGCTACATTGCACCGTTTCGAAAACAGTCATTCACAACCAGAATTTTCGTCTTATTTTATACACTTATGTGCCCGTCCAGGGTATGACGATAAACTACGTCCACGTCCAGGGTATGACGATAAACAACATCCGCGTCTTGGGTATGACGATTAACTACGTCCCCGTCCAGGGTATGACGATAAACAACATCCGCGTCCTGGGTATGACGATAAACTACGTCCCCGTCCAGGGTATGACGATAAACAATATCCGCGTCCTGGGTATGACGATAAACTACATCCGCGTCCTGGTTTAGACGAGAAACTACATCCGCGTCCAGGGTAAGACGATAAACTACGTCCAACAGCAAGGCCTCTGATCAGGAGTTTTTGAGGAGCGTGGGACGACATCTTAATTGCTGGTGTTCCCAGGTTCACTCTGACCCGGGGTGGTAGCACCTGTTAGGGTCCTAGCTATGGGCAAATAGTTAACACTCAAACTTTTGTAAAAATAAGTTTTAATACCAGAAATACTTTGTGATAAAAATAAATATTGCCAGCAATAATTTTTGATGGAAAAATTATCATCAGCAATACTTTAAAAAAACAGCAATACAAACTAAACTTCATAAAAGAAGTTGGATTGTACTAAAAAATATGATTAATTAAAAAAATGGTTCAAATATATACGTATACATAAACAGTTTTTTTTTAATCAAATTATCGCTATGAATCTATTTAAAAAATCTTGTTGGTATTAAATGACCCACTGATATGCCATAAAACAAAACAACCAAACAACCAATACTTATGTGTCGCGTCCCTGCAGGATTTAGTCACTTATGTCTCGCCATAATTTCCTGATTGGTGTCTCGGTAGAGTCATGGGTAGCGGTTCATATTAAAGAATTGAAGAACCGAGTTCGACTTTCAGTCGAGTTCATTTCATTCACTCACGTGAACGGGAAACGTATGAATCCATTCCTACTTCTCCACCAGCTATGGATTAAATAACAGATCAGACTGGGTTCTATAACCTGGTTCTAGGAAAAGGACAGCTTTGCGTTCAAGACCTGTGTGGTCAAGTGTTCGGCGACTAAACTATCCCGGTTCTAATGAGGGTAAGTGAAACATCAGAAGTACAGAAAAAAACAAGAGATATTAAAGGGCTAATGAACTCCTCGGAATCAACGGTTATCCACCCCCAGGTATGGGTTAAATAGTCTCACACACCAGTAACTATCCAAGCATAGTGCGTATGGTTACAACCCTAAAGACATGGTCAATCAGGGAGGTGTTACTCCAACAGGACTGAGCAGACACTAACTTTGCATTTGGATATTTACCTTATTTTATCTCTCTAAATAACTGTGTTGCCATGCGCTCACACTAATTCATTAAACAGATTACAGACTACTTTTCTAGTCCTGAGTATGACGATAAACTACATCCGGCAGCAAGGCTTCTGATCAGAAGATTGGAGGTTTTGAGGAGCGGGCAACCATCTCTTAATTGCTGTTGTTCCCAGGTCCTTCTTGACATGGGTTGATTGCACCTGTTAGGGTCCCAACTATGGAGAAATAGTGAACCCCCAAATAAAAGCAAAACACTATGAAAGTATAAAAAATATTCTTTTATACTCTCAAATACAGATAAATGTTCGATACATTTTATCTGTAGTTGAAGGCATACAATTGTGTTCAAGATATTTAAATTTCGGCATTAAATAACCCACAGGGGTGTTGATATGCCGCAAAAGAAAATCAACCAAGAAACAAGCAAAATAAAATGTATTAAAATCAAAACAAAAAATATCAATTTATACTAGGTTTGGTTGGTTGGTTGTTTTGTTTTATGGCATATCAAAACCTCAGTGGGTCATTTAATACTATCAAAAATATTTGAAATAGATACTTAGCGATAATTTGGAAAAAAAAGGTGTGTATGTATGCATATATATTTGAACCATTTTTCAATTACTCATATTTTTTAGTACAATCATATGTATTGCTGGTAAATTTTTTTTCAAAAAAGTATTGCTGGTAATAGTTTTTTTTTTTTGTTTTTTGTTTTTAAAAAAATAATTTGGGGTAATAATTTTTTTTCAAAGTATTTCTGGTATTAAAAATTATTTTTACACTTTTATAATGCTTTTTACCTCAGTTTCGGGGTTAACTATTTGCCCTTAGCTGGGACCTCAGCAGGTGCTACCAGAGTGGACCTGGGAACACCAGCAATTAAGAGGTGGTTCCACGCTCCTCAAAACCTCCTTATCAGAGGCCTTGCTGTTGGACGAAGTTTATGGTCTTACACTGGACACGGATGTAGTTTATCGTCATGCCCGGAATGCCCCATGGTGGGGTGCGGTCTTACCCCCTCTGCAGAGGTGCAATCAGTTTATACTAGGAATTATCCTACTATAAATTGATATTATAAAATATTATAAAAATGATTTTAAAGAAATATAAAATAATTAAAAAATACTATAAAATAATTATAAAAATATTCATTTTTTGATAGGACCTGGTACCAACTGTTAGAATTCCAGCTATGGGGAAATAGTGAACAAAACAAAAACAAAATACTATGAAAGTATACAAATACCAGAAATGCATTTTTCTATAAAAAATAATAATAAAAGTACCTATTTATAGTAAAAGAACAAGGAAAGGATTTTATCTTTAGTTGAAGGCATACAATTCCGTTTAATTTTCGGCATTAACTAAGCCGTAGATGTTGATATACCCCTAAACAAAACCAACCTTATAGACTATATTTCGCTGACTCTCTTGTACATATTAAATTCGATAGGCTTCTTTCAGATTATGTGCCTTAGAAATTCCATCTGTCTCTTTCTAATTGTAAGTATTTCCTTAAGAAATAAAGATTAATATCGATAAGGAGAAAAGAAGCAGAAATAAATAAAATATGTAGAAAGAGAATTAAACATATAGAAGACTAAAGGCACACATTCACACGGGAGTTTATGTCTTGTCACCAAATGACCGAAAAACTCACAATAAAAAAAAATGACTGTTTATCTGAGTGCAAAGTAATTATCTTAAAATCTGTCAAAGGATGTTTTACTTCTTCGGACCGTTACCATAAATCTTCAGGTTAAAGCTTGTAAACTATTTCCCGCCAATTTTCCCACGGGGTGTCCTTGTAGATACCCAGGAAGAACAACGAAAGCTGAAAGAAAGGAGGTGGGATTAAAACTGAGAAATACGCCTGCGCACATCACGCAAGCATTAAAATATCATTTAAAAAAAAAAGTTTTACCGCAATTACTAGTTTGGAGAGAATCCCATAATTTGTGACCGGAATTCCTTTATGGACTTGCGAGATGGTGAGGGCAGGAAACAGGCTGTACTAATCTTCTGTTGTTGTTAATATTCTACGCCACCCACTTGGCAGTATTTTATTGCTTTACATGTATGGAGGGCGTCGGAATGGGCAAAAGAATATCGCGGTGTCTGATTACATCTTTCGTACTGAGTGGCCCCATATACAAACCCGTAAGAGAATGGAAGCACTTTACGACAGACCCAACCTGGGACATTTTTGGCAGTTGGTGTTGCCAAATAGTTCTTACAATTAATGTCTTTGAGCAACTTAGAAGATAAGAATATATATATATATATATATATATATATATATATATATATATATATATATATATATATAACATTATAAATTAACTGGCTTAAAATATGTTTTTTTTCACTAATTTCAAATTTAATTTTGTAATTAAATTAAAAACATTAGTTCCATTTCATCTTCAAGCAAATTTTGGAGTAACTTATTATTTAAATTTACTGAGTTTTAAACGCACACACAAAAAAAATCATAATTCACTTTTCCAAGGATACAGAGAAATATAATCATTCAGACAAGCTTTGGTAGCGTGTTCATTTTTATTAACTTTTGTTGTATCAGTTATTAGTTACGTTGGAAAAAGGGGTTAAGTTTAGGGAGAGTAGGGATGTATTTTTCAACGAATTCTGACATCCGTTATATGCATGTCGTATGGACTTTTAAAAAAATTTATTGTGAACGGCAAAAATTCTTTCGGCATTTTTTCTAATTGTATACTTAAAGATTTTGGGGGGGATGTTTAGGTTAGAATACGTTTTTTTTTAACTACAATTTTACAATATGCTTACTCTTAATTATTAATAGACCATATTTCTTTTAAAACAAGTAAATGTAATGGAATTACTTACATTATATAAAATTATTTGTTCATATCAAATATAAGTATATATATTACCAGCTCGAATTTTTTTATTTTTATTTTTAAATATTATATAATTTATAATTCATTCCTCTGGTTCAGTAAATTTTTATTTTTTATAAACTTAGTAATGTATAGTTTCTCATGTATTTATGCTCTGTAAATTTACATTGAGCACTGTTTTGTAAAAAATGAAAATATCAATAAGAACATCGGATTATATATTTTACTGTTCTTTCTTTCTTTTTTTTTATATATATATATATATATATATATATATATATATATATATATATATATATATAATTATACAAAGATTATACCATAAACATGTTATAAAATCACTACAAAAATAGCCATTTTGTTTCAACAATTCTGGTGTCTTCTCAAGTGATGGTGTTGAATTCAGCGCCATCACTTGAGAAGACTCGTTGAAAAAAAAATGGATATTTTTAGTGATGTTTTAACATGTTTATGTTATAATTTTTGAATAAATATCATTTGCTCTACTCTCTATTGAGCACTGTTTTAAGATTAGCGTTTTTGGTTACTGAATTTTATTCCATCTTCACCAATCCTATGCTTGGTATATATATATATATATATATATATATATATATATATATATATATATTTGTATATTTAGGCAGCAATCCTTCCTTTATGCATGTTTCATTAAAAACGACAGACAAGGTACTACGGTTGAGCTTTTTTATTTAATTTTTCTTGTGTTCTGACAAGAGCTTTCTTTTCTGGACAAAGAGTGTGTAAGAACTGTCCGAATGTTCTGTGTTTCCGAGCGCTTTCGGCTATACCTTTTAGCCATTATCAAGGATGGCTCAATTATCAGCTTAGTAGAGTGTGTTCTATGTATGTTCAGTGTGTGGTAGTGATGTTTTAGTTTCCGAATACGGTTAGCACATTGTGGCTTTGTTCATAGTTGATATTGTTAAGAGTTGGCTTTTTCTTTTTTATTATTAGAGCTTCCATTATTTTTAGTCTTTTTTTGCAAGTGGATGCAGTTAATATATTAGTGTTTTCTACTAGTATGTTCCTAATAGTGTCGGGTAAATCTGAGTGTATGTTTAAATGTGTTCTGATGGAACTGTGATCAGATAGGTGTAATGTAAGACGTCTGGATAAACATGTGGTTGTGTAGCCGATGTAATTATTTATGAAGAAAGAACAGTAAGCTATATAAACCGATGTTCTTATTGATATTTTCATTTTTACAATGTCAGTTATATTAATTTCATGATATGCTGTGAGATTGTATAAGATAAAAAGACCTTTAAGGTCAGAAGACTCAGCAGAGTCTAGTGATCACATTGTCAAATATCTTACTGTTCTTTCTCTTTATTATATATATATATATATATATATATATATATATATATATATATATATATAGAGAGAGAGAGAGAGAGACAATAAGCTTAATTAAAAGGAAGTCACAACGTCTGACTGTTGTATTGATTAAAAATCGGTTCTTTTTAATCAAATTGTTTTGAATTTGAATAATACTTCTTGCCTAAATATACCTCATATATATATATATATATATATATATATATATATATATATATATGTGTGTGTGTGTGTGTGTGTGTGTTTAATAAAAAAGGAGTCCTTACAAATCCATAGAATTCTTGGAATTATCCCAACCAAATATTAAGCAATATTATATATATATATATATATATTTATATGTGTGTGTGTGTGTATCCTTGAATTATCCCTACCTATTATCAATTATATATATATATATATATATATATATATATATATATATATATATATATATATATATATATATATGTGAATGTGTGTGTGTGTGTTTTGGTGAATTTGACAGTGAAAGAAAATTTGACGAATTTTTTTTTATTTAGTTTTTCCAACAGGGTAAAATTTTTTCGTTTGGTGGGGAGTAATGTAAAAATGTAAGAATTTTGAAAAAAAAAAAAAAAATCTGATTTTTCATTATCTGTCATAGTCAACGTAACATGAGTCAAAGAAAAGTTGATGCCTAAAATATACATATATATATATATATATATATATATATATATATATATATATATATATATATATATATATATACAGTGGGTGCGAAGGATAAACTGCCTAAATTACGCAAAAATAAAAATAAAACTCATTTTAATAGATATGTTTATCATAATTACACAAGTATATCTTTAAAAAGAAAATAATAAATTTATTCCATAAAATTACCATTGGCGTCAACCACTTTCTCCAGATGACTTTGGAATTTCCTGCAACTCTTCTTGATTGTCTCTTAGTTTAAATTGCTGAATACTATCATAATCCTTGCCTTCAGTTTATCTTTTGTGTTACAAAGAATTTTGTTGGTCTCTTGCTCAATGGCGCCCCACACATAAAAATCGAGGGAGTTGCTCTCTAGGGAGTTAGGTGGTCGGATGTGACCATGACTGGCTTCTCATGTTTTAGTGGCATTGTGCAGATTCCTGTTACCAGACATAGGGTCCTCCAGCAGCCACCGTCTTAACCCAGGCGATCACTGTCTACTCAAGGCACTTGATGTATGTAGGTCTCCAGGTCCTGTGAGAAGACGAATGGAGGAATAACGTCGCCATCACTAGCGATCACTCAAAACCCAATCACCTTCGTAATCACCATTAGACTCATCCAACGGCATCTGAATCCTCTGCACTGTCCTCAGATTGACACACAAACACTCTGAAATGTTCGTATTGAAAATTCCGACGGGAATGCCAAGCGGCGTAACATGCCGTTTCCAAATTTGGGGGCGGAGTGAATTGCGATATAGTGATATTTTTCTCAAGATAGCGCCCTACTGACTCTATTGTGCAGTCGACAAATTCAAAAACAAACAATGCGCTTATGCGAAATAAAAAATGAAAAATGGTGACAATTTATTCATCGCACCATAAACGCGCGCGCACACACACACATATATATATATATACTAGAATAACTAGAATAAAGAAAATTATATTTTTGCATATATATATATATATATATATATATATATATATATATATATATATATATATATATTTGTATATTTAGGCAGCAATCCTTCCTTTATGCATGTTTCATTAAAAACGACAGACAAAGTACTACGGTTGAGCTTTTTATTTAATTTTTCTTGTGTTCTGACAAGAGCTTTCTTTTCTGGACAAAGAGTATGTAAGAACTGTCCGAATGTTCTGTATTTCCGAGCGCTTTCGGCTATACCTTTAGCCATTATCAAGGATGATTCGATTATCAGCTTAGTAGAGTGTGTGTGTTCTGTGTATGTTCGGTGTGTGGTAGTGATGTTTTTAGTTTCCGAATACGATTAGCACATTGCGGCTTTGTTCATAGTTAATATTGTTAAGAGTTGGCTTTTTCTTTTTTATTATTAGAGCTTCCATTATTTTTAGTCTCTTTTTGCAAGTGGATGCAGTTAATATATTTGTGTTTTCTACTAGTATGTTCCTAATAGTGTCGGGTAAATCTGAGTGTGTTTAAATGTGTTCTGATACAGAACATTCGGACAGTTCTTACACACTCTTTGTCCAGAAAAGAAAGCTCTTGTCAGAACACAAGAAAAATTAAATAAAAAGCTCAACCGTAGTACCTTGTCTGTCGTTTTTAATGAAACATGCATATATATATATATATATATATATATATATATATATATATATATATATGAAAATATGAAAATATTTTTTTTATTCTAGTTTTCAAGTAACCAGGTCGGCAGACGAAATAAATACTATTTAAATATTGGTATCCACTAAAATAACGCTTGAAGTAACACACACACACACACACACACACACACACACACACACACACACACATATATATATATATATATATATTAAGCATTACGCCCCGAGCAAGGCGTGAAGCCACTAGGATGCAGGGGGTTGCAGAAGATTTGGAGCGAGAGCGGATAGGAGTGATAGAAGAAAGGATGAGGAGAAGGATAGTGGGTAGATCAAGGTAACTGGAGGTGTCGATTGACATTACATTTGAATAGTTGAAGATTATAGCTTTCAGGGAAACAGTAATTGAGAAGGGTGTTCCACTGGCGAGAGGTGCGAGGTATGAAGCTATTGGAGTAGAAGAGACGGCTATATTTAAAAATTTCTATAGTGTAAGGGTTGGAGCGTG
Source organism: Acanthosepion pharaonis (assembly GCA_903632075.3). Lineage (NCBI taxonomy): Eukaryota > Metazoa > Mollusca > Cephalopoda > Sepiida > Sepiidae > Acanthosepion > Acanthosepion pharaonis. The sequence goes on from CAHIKZ030003885.1 coordinate 1,133,778, forward strand.
ATGCCAGCCCCGTAGGGCGCTTGAATTCATGGGAACCAGTGAAAGCAGCTCATCGGAGCAGTTACCATGAAAGTATTCGTAGAAAAGACAGAGAGAGGCGACGGCGATATATATAGCAGGTTCAATTTCTGACATAGTAGTTTTGATTACTTCCCTTGGGTCTGCTTTGCTGTTATATTGTTTGCTACCTTCGTATAATTTCATCTTCACAATTGGCCATAGATTTTCGATCGGATTCAGATCAGGAATTTATGGTGGCCTTTTTGTTATCTTCTCTTCTGGAAATCGTTTATGCTCAAAGAATTCACAGGTAAGCTTAGATACACGAGAAGGTGAAAATGTCGTGCATAAATACACACTTCATTTTGAAACTGCGAAACTGGGACTTGTACCATACAAAGAAATTCTTCATGAAATCGCAATAGTTAACACTTGTCAGCTTAAGTCCTTCATTGGCTTTGGCTGTGCCAATAATGGTTTGGTCGACAATTCCAGACCAAATCATAGCACTACCACCTCCTTTTTGACTTCTTCTAACCACAGACATATCTGAATTGGCTAAAATCCATCCTTTGACCCATCCATCATGCCCATCAAACGTCTCTTGAGATTCGTCCGTAAGATCTATTTTAGAAAAAACAAACTTTCATGTATTTCTTGGCTCAATTTTGACGCTTTAAAATATTTGCTTTAGTGAGAGGAGGTTGCCTAGGAGATATATTTTACGGATCCCAATTCACAGAGTATTCTGTACATTTTGTCCCCCTTGATTCTCTCAATTCCAGCTTTTTCGAATATATGAGCGTTGACCAAAAGTAGTTGTTTTGCCGTAACCCGCTTTAGTTTACGTTCATCTCGAGGAAGCAAGTTTGTAAAACCTTTTTCATTTGCTTCAAGTTCTCAACATATGTTCAACAGCCTTCTTTATCGTTCAATGGTTTCTACATAGCCCCTTTGATATCACCAATGTGAGCATTGCTTCTTCACTCAATAACATTGTTATTTTCTGTTTTTCAGAAGTTTTTTTACCCATGTTTCAACATGCATCATACTTATTATAAAACCCAGGTTGTGTGTGTGTGTGTGTGTGTGTGTCTGTACGTTTATATATTGGATCGGATTTCCTACATTTTTCAACCGATTTCAACAAAACTTCACAGGACTACGTAAAATTACCTTGCGGTGGTCCTGACAGCGCCAAAAATGGGGAAAACACAATTGTTTTTGCACGAAATCAATTTGAAAACACAATAAAACACGATTCTGTCGCCAGAAGGAAAGGGGGACAACTCATATCTAGTTATACTTATTATAAAACCCAGGTGTGTGTGTGTGTGTTTGTGTGTGTGCGTGTTCGTTTATATTGGGATCGGATTTCTAATTAAGACATGGGTGTCCGTCAACCTTAAACAATAATCTTTGTCAATTTTATTTTTCAGTCTTTATGATGGTCGATACTTGATCTATCTCTTACTGTTACATCCCTGAGCAACGCCGGGCTTTACTGCTAGTTATGAATAAAAAGAAAAATAGTTTTTATTAGATTTCAGAGTTCTTAAGCTAATATTAGTTTAATCTGCGCACTAACTTCAGCCATTCATTTTCCTAAATTCCAATTATATCAAAAACTAACTATTATTTTAAGTAAAATTTTAGTTTTATTTGACTGATAATAATCTAAACTTAATCTTTAGTAAAATGAAACATACTGTTACGTCTTTAAATAAAGATTTTAGTCATTAAAAAAATGGAAAAGCAAACACATTTCCGCCCAGATCGATTATGTAGTCTGATGCTTGCCGACTAAATAGAAATTAAATCAATTTAAAAATCGCTTTAAAATCCGATAACTGTTACAGATATTTGTTTCAAAGAAAAATAGTAAGTATATTGATTAATTAACTTCATTTTGAAAGAAAATTATTTTTTTCTTGAAACACAAATAAACTGAGATCTGACAGATCAAAGAAATCATCAAAAGAAACTAGTAGCAACCTCTCTTGGAAATGGACAAAATTTAGCGTCGATGTGTTATCAAGTACCTGCAGAAAGCCTCTTAAAGACATTCATGCTGACATGGTTGCTAAATAAGGGAATGATGTCCCACCTTTATCAACAGTGAGAAAGTGGGCAGCTGAATTTAGGACGGGAAGGAAAATCTTGAGGATGATCTAAGGTCCGGATGTCCTGCAATTGCCACAAGCGAGGAAAGCATTCATCATGTTCATCACATGCAGATGAATACTTGGCGATTGACCATAAATAAAATAACCCATGCCATTAGCTTATCCCGTAGGAGAGTTGAGATTATTCTGTACAATGAACTTGACATGACGTGGGTTTCTGTTCGGTGGATGCCACATCTTCAGACACCTGATCACAAGGCTGATCACATCACGGGGAAATCTGACAAATCCAGCTTGTTTCCTTGAACTTTTTCCAAATCCAGTATTCATCATTTTGAGCTTGAGACACATCCCTCCTCACCTGATCCAAAGATAGTCAAGATCGTTTTATATTCAGGATAGGGAATAACTTCAGTTTTTTTGGATGGAAAGAGCACTATTTATTTAATATCATCAAAAGAACTGTACCATCAACTATCTTAATCTTCTGAGGTATTTACGAAAGGAACGCCTAGGGTAACTGATTTAAAAAAAGGTTTTGTTTCATAAGATCAAGGCTCTTTGAGTTTGAACTCTTGGATTATCCTCCCTATTCTCCTGATCTGACCCTATATATCTATCATTTGTTCCCGAATATGAAAGAACACTTGGCTGGGAACCAGTATCCCAGTGATGAGGACGTCATATCTTCTGTTGATAACCTTCTTGACCAATAGGATGAAAAGCTTCTTTACCAATGGGATTCAAGTAACACTGATGATACACATACGATATATTGATGGCAAGTAAGGCTGAGGGGAACCCAGAGCAATTTACCTAACAAACTTGTAAATGAAAGCAATAATATGAACGGCTTTCTAAAGGAATAGGAAGTTGTGAAGAGCCATGATCAACCATCCATTGTAGGGATACTGGAAATAAAAAAAAGAATAGCAATCCAATGTAAAAATGAAAAGTTTGCAATCTTGTTTAAAAGATTGCTGCAGATGATGGAAACTGACAGTCACGATGTAGTGTTAATTCCTGTGTCCATAGTGTCTTGTGAAAAAGCATACATCTTCTCATCCCTGTGAATTTATCATTTCATTTTATACTACGATTTATCATCAATAAGAGAGATAGGAACCGGGCCAATCCCTCATTAAATATAATAGCCCAGCTTTATTTTCTGTGTATATATTGGAATTTTTGTTTTTAAGTTTCATTCAAGTTTCCTTTTCATTTTTGCGTTAATTTCTTTCAGCTTCCATGTTTTTCTTTCATATAATTTTTTTTCTTACCTTTAAATGTGTTTGTCTTAATTTTTCCTTATTTCCTTCACACTTGTTTTTTTTCTTTTTTTCCATTTTTTCTTTTTATTGTTTGTTTGTATATTCTTACACGATTTTGTTAATTCAATTTCTTTTTATACTTTCTTTCCGTTTGTTTTTGTTGACCATCATTCTTTCTTTTGATAGTTTTTCTTTACCGTTTTCTTACTTTGTTTGTGTGTTTCTTTCATTCTTTCTTTAATTTTTACTTTCTTTCATTTTTACTTTCTTTTTAATTTCTTTTTCTTTCTTTCTTTCTTTCTTTCTTTCTTTCTTTCTAACATCTTTATTTCTTACTTTCTGTCTGTCTCCTTTCTTTTTTCTTTCTTACTTTCTTTCTCTCTTACTTTCTTTCTCTCTTTCTATCTTCTTTCATTGTTACTTTCTTTCTCTCTTTCTATCTTCTTTCTTTCTTACTTTCATCTTGTTTTTGTTAATCTTACTTTCTTTTATGTTGTTTCTTTTGCCTTATCTCCGTTAGTTGGTGTTAACTGTTTTTCTTTCTTTATTTCCTTCGTTTTTCTTTGTTTTTTCTTTGTGTTTTTGCTAATTTTTCATGTTTCTATGCTTTCATTCCGATCATTGTTGTTAATTTGCATCCTCTCCTTTCTTCATTCCTTTCGTTTTTTCTTTTTTTATCAACTGTGTTTCTTTCCTTCTTCTAGTTGTGTTAATTTTCTTTCTTTTTGTTTTTATGCTTTTCGTTCATTGTTGTTAATTTGTCTTCATTCTCCTTTATTCTTTCTTTCTTTCTTTCTTTCTTTCTTTCTCAGTTTCCAACTTTCTTTCTTTCTTTCTTTCTTTCTTTCTTTCTCAGTTTCCAACTTTCTTTCTTTCTTTCTTTCTTTCTTTCTTTCTTTCTTTCTCAGTTTCCAACTTTCTTTCTTTCTCAGTTTCCAACTTTCTTTCTTTCTTTCTTTCTTTCTTTCTTTCTTTCTTTCTCAGTTTCCAACTTTCTTTCTTTCTTTCTTTCTTTTCTCAGTTTCCAACTTTCTTTCTTTCTTTCTTTCTTTCTTTTTTCTTTCTTTCTCAGTTTCCAACTTTCTTTTCTCAGTTTCCAACTTTCTTTCTTTCTTTCTTCCTTTCTTTCTTTCTTTGCAATTGTCTTTCTTTCTTTCTTTGTCAGTCTCCAACTTTCTTTCTTTCTTTCTTTCTTTCTTTCTCAGTTTCCAACTTTCTTTCTTTCTTTAAAATTTTCTTTCTTTCTTTCTTTGTCAGTCTCCAAATTTATTTATTTCTTTGTCAGTCTCCAACTTTCTTTCTTTCTTTCTTTCTTTCTTTCTTTCTTTCTTTCTTTCTTTCTTTCTTTCTTAGTCTCCAACTTCCTTTCTTTCTTTCTTTCTTTCTTTCTTTCTTTCTTTCTTTCTTTCTTTCTTTCTTTGTCTCCAACTTTCTTTCTTTCTTTCTTTCTTTCTTTCTTTCTTTCTTCGTCTCCAACTTTCTTTCTTTCTTTCTTTCTTTCTTTCTTTCTTTCTTTCTTTCTTTCTTTCTTTCTTAGCTGTACATATCTACCTCTCTACCCTCTAAGCTACTCCTCGCAAGTGGATTATTTTTATGATGTTTATCATGAAATTATCTCATGAAGAAGAAAATGGTATTTATTTGCTGTTACGGATGGGATTTGACGTTTTGTTAATTTTGTTTCTTTTATTTTTAAGCTTTTCGTTTATTGTTGTTAATTTGTCTTCATTCCCCTTCTTTCTTTCTTTCTTTCTTTCTTTCTTTCTTTCTTTCTTTCTTTCTTTCTTTCTTTCTTTAATCGTTTTATGTCACGTTCATCATTCCTCCTTACACCACACATACACTGAACTTTCTCAATCCCGCTCGCACAAAGTCCTTCAGTTTCAAATATTTTCTCTTCAACATTACTTCTGTGTTTTTCGTATAGTGAATAAAATTCAGCAGGAACATTTCAAACGAAATAAAAAAAAGCATAAAAACAAAATGAAAAACGAAAAAGAAACAAAATACTTGCGCATATGCACAAATATGGAAGATGTTTAATATCTGGGGCATAGCAAAAGTTAAATGAGTCATCAGTATAATTTGAACCTTTAAAATGGGTTAATATCAAAAGAAAATGTAGCAAAAGAAAAAAAATCAAAAATCTTTCCAACAGGAGCAACAGACAAATATAATATATGATTAAATATAATGAGTAAACATGCGATATTTTTGAAAAAGTGTTAGATTATAATTTTTTCCAAAAAGGTATGTGCTGTTGTGTGCAAGTTGTTTCTTTATTTGTATACACAAAAGTGTGAATCCAGGATAAGGAGAAAGTACATGAAAGAGATCAGGCGAAAAAAAGAGATATAAATATGGAATTTTAAGAAGAGCAGCAAAGGAAAACGTTAAGGAAGAGATTTAAAGAAAGAAAGCGAAAAGAATTCATCAGAATGTATATATATATATATATATATATATATATATATATATATATATATATAAATGTATAATATAATATATATATATTCTAACATATTTAACGCTACATAAAACGTTTATGTAGCAGTTACATATATTCGAATGTAATATCCTAATAATATATATATATATATATATATATATATATATATAAATAATAAAGAGGAAGAACAGTAAGATATATAATTCTGTGTTCTTATTAAGTATTCTTATTTCTAGAAAAGAGTGCTCAGTGCAAATCTACAGAGCATAAATATTATAAATTTACTAATCTAAATATATGGTTCCGTCGCTACACAGGAATTACCATGTTTCAAAAACAGAAACTAATAACTTCAAATTCAATAATAGAATTAAATTAAAGTCCCTAGTTCAGTTTCATTTTCAAGCGACTTTTGGATTAACTTACTGAGTTTTATAAGCACATACATTCATAATATTAGTTTCTAAGGATACGGGAAAATCCACTTATTTTAACAAGGAGCGGTAGGGTATTCATTTTCACTGACAACTATTGTATATGAGTTACTTTCGAAAAGAGGTTAAGTTAAGGAAGGGGTGCGTTTTTCAAAGAATGATGATATCCGTTCGACGCATCTCGTCTGGTCTTTATCAACAACAAAAACCTTTTCGGCACTTTTGTTTCAGTTAAATGTAAGTATGTTTAGCATCGAGAACGTTTAACCTCGAAAAGCTTAAGGAAATTTAATTGACTTTAATAATATGGGGCAATATTCATTCTTTGCCTGAAGAAGATCGCAATAGCTGAAACCTGTGTTGCAAAATTTATGAAAAAAAAAGCATAATATATATATATATATATATATATATATATATATATATATATATATAAAATCCACATTACAATTAAAAACGCTTGTATTTCCCTCTTCTTTTCTATATATATATATATATATATATATATATATATATATATATATATATATATATATATATATATATATATATATATATATATATATATATTTTAAAATGGACAAAGTCCGACATTATTTTAAAGACATTTTATGTTTAACATTCTTTTTATAGATACAATTATTTAAGTAAATGCCCTGCTTATAATAAACAGTATTAAACAACATTTACCGGCCTGAATACCCGAGAAACCTTCGTGGTCAAATCGGTAAAGGCACGTCGAGCTAAATGACGGTTCCGTATGGAATACAGATTCGAATCCTGTCGGAGATCGAATATTTTCTGTGAAAATTTCTCAGACATTCATGCCGGTAAATGTTGTTTAATACTGTTTATTATCAACAGAGCATTTTTTTTTTAATATTTGTACCTATAAAAAGAATGTATAAACATAAAAATGTCTTAAATATATATATATAATCATTTATTCGAAAATTATAACATAAAAATGTTATAAAATCACTACAAAAATAGCCATTTTGTTTCAACAGTGATGGTTTTGAATGTAGAATCTTTCAGCATCATCACTTGATAGGACACCCGAAGTTATGAAACGAAATGGCTCTTTTTGTAGTGATTTTTAAAAAATTTTATGTTATAATTTTCAAATAAATGATTATATTTGCTCTACTCTGTATTGAGCACTCTTTTAAGAATAATATTTTTTGGTTATTGGAATTTATTGCGTATACATCACTCTTATGCTTGTATATATATATATATATATATATATATAGAGAGAGAGAGAGAGAGAGAGAGCGAGAGAGAGAGAGTTAGATATATATAATGGGAGGAAGGGATAGCGAGCACAAGTAAGAGACTCTTTAAAGTATTTACCATATTACTCTGCCTGTTTCTTTTCGAACATTAAAATCTTGTGCATTACTTATATGAAAGCAACATCAGCTGCTCCAGAAAAGCTAAAGTTTTTTAACATCAATTTGCCTAATCCTAAAAAAAACAAGTGTATGCCTAAAAGAAAAATCCAAGTCTAAGAAAAATTTGGATTGCTACTACACACAAAAGACAATGGCTAAACATCGAAAAACATAAGGAAAATTTATGTACAAATATCAACTCTTTGCCCTGATGAAGATTGCGAGACCGTAAACACGTGTAGCAAAAAAATATGGACGATAAAATATAATATATATTTAAAAAAATCCACATTAAACCAAAAAAGTTTGCTGTTTCTCTCTTTAAAATATACACCTTTCTCTCGCTGGAACAAATATAGCCTCTCCTTATATATATATATATATATATATATATATATATATATATATATAAAGTGAACATTGATGTCAACACTCAGAGGCAACAAGCTGACGATTGCGTCCAGCATGAAACAGTCTGTCGCCTCTGAGTGTTGACTTCAATGTTCACTTTTATATTTGTTTTACACACGCTCTATCTCTGATATTGAGCACTTTATCTCATAAATATAACACACCTTAAAAAATATATATATATATATATATATATATATATATATATATATATATACAGACACACATATATATATATATATATATATATATGTGTGTGTGTGTGTGTGTGTATGTGTGTGTGTGTGTGTGTGTGCGTGCGTGCGTGCAACGGCCTTCTGAATTCAGGATGTAATCTGGCAAATGTTTGCCATATGTATTTGCAGATTTTATAGAATTATAGATTATGTATGTCTGTATGACTCTAGTAGAAATTTGAGACAAAAGACAAAATATTTCCATGATTCCTCTATTCCATACTCTGAATTTATAAAACCAAAAACATATGCTCCAAATTAAAAAGTGGAAGGAAAAATATCTATTAAAAGGGTTTAAATATAGTCCTCATGCTTCTGTAAAAAAAAAGTGTAATAAATGTCACATGACCATGAGAGACGTAACACCTGCTGATTTTAACTGACATTTTTAAGGAGCTCGGGGATTTATCAGGGATGCCAGTGTTCCAAAATAAGGTGAGAGCATATACGCCATAAAATGGAGTCAGAATCTTCTCTCTGGGAGGCCTCGTGTGTTGAGCGCCTAGTGGGACTTAAACTCACTCCAGAATAATAATATAATTAGTAAAATAAATAAAGGTTAAGGATCTATTAATTATAATTGTTGATAATATTCAGCGTAGATGGGAAATTGATGAATATGTAATAATTAATATTAGTTTGACTTAAGATTATAATTCTACGTAGTAATGTTGATATTAATGAAATTAAGATTAAGATGTTTAAGTCACTAATTAAAGTTAATATGAATAGTGGTGCAAGTTTTTGTCAAGTTAAAATTAGAAATAGGATTAGGCATGTTATCTGTTTGGTTATTTTTGGTAATCAAAAATGTAATGGGGCTCCACCCAATTTTAAGATTAAAGATAGTAGTATTATAGTAGGTAGAATTTTATGGCTGAATATAGAATATCAAGATATGTTGTAGTTATATAATATTAGAGAAGCTATAATTAGTACTCTAGATCTCATTTTTTGAATAATAAAATATTTTATAGAAGCTTCTGCTTCTAAAGATTTACCTTTGATGTTTATTAATGGTAAAAATCCTATTAAATTTAATTCTAAACCAACTCATATTGTAAGTCAGTGTGGTGATGATAAATGAGGTGATAATAATTATATTATTATACCTATAATTATAATTGAAATAAATAAGAAGTTTGAAGAGAAAAATTTATTGTTCATAAAACGTAGAACAATATGAGTTGCTCAAAATAAAGTTAGCAGTTTTATTTTAATCCCATTACCTTTATATTATTACAAGGATGTGTATACATCTAAGTATGAGTCGAAATCATATATGATTAAATCAGTTCTTGTAAGGAATTAAAGATTATAGAAATCTTTCTTTATGATTGCAAATCATATTTTCTTTATAAAATATAATACCATTAAGGATTCATATAAATCATAATCTAGATTACAAGACCGAAAATAGAGTGCTGCTGCCGTATATGGGTAGGAGCTGCCTAGTCTCTACTTCCACTCTCAAAGACTCTGCAAGCTCTTTCACACTTTGTGGACTAGCCACACAGAAACGTAAACAAAGAACTGTACGAAATAACAGATACCACATCACTTGCAGACTACCAACAGCAGCAACAACTAAAATGGATATCATAAATTGCTATCATTTAATATATCATAATAAAAGAGATTATAAAGACATTATGAAAAATTTGATATTCCATATTTCTTCAATAGCACAAAGTGTACTTTGCACACGCTTACCTGTTTGTCTCTCCCCAAAATTTGGTTTCGATCGGTCAGTCTTTGTCCATCCGTCACACAATATTTAGAGGGCGTGACGGATAGACAGACGGACAGAATAACGGAAGTCACAGAATTTTATATATCGATAATTAAGGATTGTATTATTATTAATTCTTTATTTCTTACAGTATCCGCTTTTAATGAATCTAATTTCGAGTTGGGTTGATTATTTTTGGTGACTGGCGAATTAGTAAAAACATAGGAGGCTATTCATTCCTCCACACTTCTTGAGAGATGAAAATGAGAATAGAAAATTAAAGAAAAAAAAATATCCCCAAATTAGAAGCCTGTTCTTGAAAGTCTCTTTACTCAGATTTCGGCCAATCTAGTACTGTCCTTTAATTCGTAAATTCTCGATACTAAAGAAGAAAGATCACTAGAACAATTACCATGAATATTTCTATAGAAAAGATAATACATTACAGCATATTTGTGATTGAAGCCGAGATGCCACGTCACGACCGATAATATTGCAAATAATTCCTTGGGATCACGAACATATGTAACCGCTATTTACATTATCACGATTACACTATTTACATTATTCGGACTATTGTCCTCATCTTTGTCGCCATATTTATTACAACGTTTCGGCCGTTGTACGCTCCGGCCTTGTTCAGGTGGTTGGAATGTCAAACTAAAGCCTTTATTTATTAGTCATAGCACGTGGAACTAGAACAGTCTACCCCAGTGAGCGAAATAAAGGGTTCAGTCCGACATCTGAAGAACGCCGGAGCACACAACGGCCTAAAAATGTTATAAATATGACAACAAAGATGAGGACAATAGTCCGAATAATGTAAATAGTGTACATAATACATCATCTCAGCAATATAGACAGATACTGAAGGGCCGAAACGTTGTAATAAATATGGCGACAAAGATGAGGACAATAGTCCGAATAATGTAAATAGTGTACATAATACCTCATCTCAGAAATATAGACAGATACTGAAGGGCCGAAACGCCGGCCTAAAAAATGTTATAAATATGGCAAGAAAGATGAGGACAATGGCCCGAATAATGTAAATAGTGTACATAATACCTCATCTCAGACATATAGACAGATACTGGATCACGATAAATGAAAATTAAACCTAACTATGGTTACTAAATATTAATGAAGCTAGAGACAATTTCACCATAAAGGACACTTAAGGTTAACATTAGAAAGGGACAGTTGAAACTTCTGGAGCAGATAATGGGGAAAGAGGATTTGGCAAATCTGATACTCACAAGACAGATTGAAGGTACGGGGGCCGGGGAATGCAACGCACAATATACTTGGCTAGATTGAGCGAATGTCTGGATGAGCAGGATTTGGGAGAGATGGCATAAAGGTGGTTAATGGATAGCGGCTCGGATTGAGGAATCGGAGAGCAATGTTCGAATTCCAGTTCAATCCATTAGATTCACTTACATGCTAATACCTAATTCTTCCCCCAGATATGGGTAAATAGCAGGACAGACCGGCTTCTATAGCCTTGGATGAAAGAAATGGCAACCACCTGCGGGAAAAAAGCCTTGTCAGTCATGTATCGAAAAATACATGATGGCCTAAGCGCGTATCACGCATGGCACTGACTGGCATAAAGATAAACGTTTTTAAGAGCTAAAAGGGCAGGAAATTGTGTCCTGAAGGGACACGACACATAGAAGGAGAATGAACAACATTAAAAAATGTCTGCTTATTTTAAATAAAGACATTTTTAATGTTGTTAATGTTGGCTATTAAATAAAGTACTTATATATATATATATATATATATATATATATATATATATATATATATATATATATATAATTCTCTGGAAGTGATTCTTCCTGGGTTTTAAACTTAGTGATTAAAGAAAAGGATAAATATAGAAAAGAAAAAGAAGAGGGGGAGGATGAGAAAAAGAAAGTGGAAAAAGAAAGAAAAAGATGGGGAGGAAGAAGAGGAGGAGAAAAAGAAGGTAGGGGAGGAAGAAGAGGAGGAGAAAAAGAAGATGGAGGAGAAAAAGAAGATGGAGGAGGAAGAGGAGGAGGAGAAAAAGAAGGTAGGGGAGGAAGAAGAGGAGAAGAAAAAGAAAGTAGGGGATGAAGAAGAGGTGGGGAAAAAGAAAATGAAGAATAAAAAGAAGGAACTTGTCGCTTCTAAAAGCGATTAAGCCTTTTTATTTCTTACGCGGGAGAAAATGTCTAACCTCCTTTCGCCTCATCGGCTGCAAATCTTCTTCGCGTGATGCCATTGCTTCTTGTTTCAAGGAAGAGCCGCACTTAAACTGAGGGTGTGTCAAAAAATGACGCTTTTGCAGTTCAGTCTATTTTATTCATTCAGACAATCTAAAAGAGAACATGCAGATATTGCAGTAAAGGCCATAAACCTAAAAAGTAATATCAAACAACATTAATAACCAAGAAAGGGCGTAACTTTTGTTGCTTAACCAGGGTCAACAAACGCCCATGCGTACATGGCCTCACGCACAAAGTAAGATAGAAACGACCATAGACAAACGTACATATATATGTATATATATATATATATATATATGTAAAGTTGTAAAATATCTAAATAGACAGGTTTCGCCGCTGAATCCGTGACACCACAAAAACACATATATATATATATATATATATATATATATATATATATATATATATATATATACTGTACGATTCATGAAGTGTGAATGGATCTTTTATTCTACATCTGACCTGTTTTTATATATGCACTATATATCTAACAAAATAAATCCTATATTGTCTGTGTGGGCGTAGTTAAGTCTATATATAATGTGTATATAGCATGAATATATATATATATATATATATATATATATATATATATATATATATATATATATATATATGTCTATCTATAAAAGGCAGAATGTGTGTGTGTGTGTGTTACGAATGCACGGCCGCAATTTTCGACGGATTTGGACTAAAATTTACATGCACATGCTCCAAGTAAGTGACCAGGCCAAGACCGACTTTACATTTCTCAACTCCCATCGATAGTGGAAATAATCAATTTTGTCATGCTTCTACGGCAGTTTTTATGTGGTTTGCGGCCATTTTCTACTGGCGAGAATGAGAGCCTGTAGCTGGCTGCCACGAATAGGCAGGAAGATTGGCCAGCGTGAAAGCCAACAATTGACTGACACGAATGTTAACTAGCATGCTAGCATGCAAAAAAAAAAAAAACAAAAAAAATCGATAGCTGCATTCGTCACAAGCGGGAAAAATTTAAATCTTCATGGCACTTTGCTCCAATTGGCTCATTCGCTTGCTTAAACTCAACGTTGATTCTGATTCCGCAGAACTGGTTGGGTGTGAAAAAGTATTTGTTGTTAACATTCTTTTTTCATTGGGTTTTTCCATTTACGAGTTCTTTTTTTAAAGCTGATCGTTTTGTGTTCATTTTGTTTAGTTCTTTTTTTGTAACAGATTTAATGTTTAGAAAATATTCGCAGTGTGAGATAGACAAGAAGTAAGGCATGTAGCAACATCAGCACGGCAAAGGGCACTCCTTTAAATGCAAGGAAGGGCAAACATATTTTAAGTCAAGTGATAGCTATTGTTGTATGAGTTGTACAATTTTTGAATCAAGCAAGGGCAACGCCGGGCCATGCTGCTAGTATATGCTAGTATAATATATGTATATATATATATAAATGCTATCCATGTTGTACGGGTTTATATATAAAAGCGAGGATGTCATTTGTTTATCAGGTCTTACAAATTAGAGAATGTTCAGAAATGATCATCAGGTGATTGGAAGATCAGTCAAAGCCTGTGGAGGACACAAAGTGTCACAATTTTAAGTGTGGCTAAAAGTAAAGTGAGCGAGTAATATTCAAGATTTTTTTTTTTAAAATGAATATTGTTTAGATTGTGATTAGATTGTTATGGTATGAGATGGCCGTAAGTGCTGTCCCACCTCACACACACACCGAACCATTTCGGACGTGGCCATGGATTTCTCTTCTCAATCACACATTTTTATTACTTCAAAAGTTATTTTAGTTGAAAAAAAAACTGTTAAAAAACGGGATGTTCTGCACAAATAAAGATCTCCACTAAGAATAACGTTACATTTAATAAAAACATACTCTAAACTCTCTCCATATAGTTTATATATCTTAGAGTTTCATGTATATACATATATTTATATATATACTGCATACATAGGCAAATACATATGCCATTATACGCACTTTTACGATAGAGACGCGCATATATATATATATATATATATATATATATATATATATATATATATACCAAAAATGTAATGAGAAAGAAAAGAATATAAATTCAAACCTTCACAACATTAATTTAAAAGAGGGCTCAATACAAAAAGTAGAGCAATAGTTATTCATTATAAGTTGTTATATACGAACAAGATATCTCTACAAAGATGCATATTTGTTTCGATGCCTAATATAAGCATCTCATCAGATGTTTATAAACGATTTTATTTAAAACTATTTTATTTAAACGACTTTATTTAACATTTTAAGATGAACTCGTTTATAAAAACGTTTGCCACCGTCTATGAGAAAAAAAAATACCATGACGCAATTCTTACCGCCAGGCATTTGGAAAAGGGCATGGTGTACTACTTAGCATTCAACAATAGCATATAAGAGTGTTTGGATGTCAGTACAGAGGGTACGAAAAGATTTGGATGAGTCTAATAGTGATTAAGAAGGTAGGACAGCTCAGAAAACTCACTCTGATCATTCTGATGAGAAAAGGACATCCGAATATTGATATATATATATATATATATATATATATATATATATAAATTTAAAAGAAAAAGAGACCACTTTAAGGTACCAATATAATAATTTATTTCACCAGAGTCCTTTTAAATGACGCCGGATCATCAGATAACACTTCAAAAAAATATATATATATATATATATATATATATATATATATATATATATATATATAAAAAGTGAACATAGAAGTCAACACTTAGAGTCGACAGTCTGTTTCATGCTAGATGCAATCGTCAGGCCACGAGTGCTTCTATGTTCACTTTACATTTACACGCTCTATCTCTGATATTGAGCACTTTATCCCATAAATATAGCACATCTTAATACTATATTTCTTCATATATATATATATATATATATATATATATATATATATATATATATCTTGATATCAATATAGCTATTGATTGAAAGAAGTTGTTCCACCACATGTCCATGAAAAACGTGAGACCAAGAAAGCGCACAGAGACGCTTTCGTGAAGTTGAACATCAGTCATGTTGATAGGCGCCAGGGAAGATTCTTCATGATGACCAAGGTTAGGGTTAGAATTGCAAGTGATGACAATAAATTAAGTGATTTTGGGTGATACGACTAGCTACTAATAAAATGTTCTGAATAACTATCTGAATCTTAATGTCTCTTTCAAAACTATAGAAAATAACAAAACATTGTTTGCTGAGGTATTTATACCTTATCGAAAATTGTGACCCAGTTATTTTCATTTAGGCACCTGTTTATTTGCTATAAGTACTTTGTATATCCACTTTGAATATTTATTCTAGTAGCATGTACTGAAATTTTAATACTCAAAATCTTATATATCACCCACCACAATTTCCAATCGCTCGCTAAAATGTTCAATCACCCACCAAAATTTCCAATCACCCACTAAAATTTCCAATCACCCTCCAAACATTTCCAATCAGTCACTAAAATTTCCAATGACCCACTAAAACTTCCAATCTCCCACCCAAATTTCCTATCACCCACCAAAATTTCCAATCACCATTTAAAATTTCAATCACCCACCAAAATTTCGAATCGTCACTAAAATTTCCAATCACCCACCAAAATTTCCAATCACCACCACAAAATTTCCAAACACCCACCCAATCACCCACCAAAATTTCCAATCACCCACTAAAACTTCCAATCTCCCACCCAAATTTCCTATCACCCACCAAAATTTCAATCACCCACCACAATTTCCAATCACCCACCAAAATTTCCAATCACCCACTAAAACTTCCAATCTCCCACCCAAATTTCCTATCACCCACCAAAATTTCCAATCACCCACCACAATTTCCAATCACCCACCAAAATTTCCAATCACCCACTAAAACTTCCAATCTCCCACCCAAATTTCCTATCACCCACCAAAATTTCCAATCACCAATTAAAATTTCCAATCGTCTACCAAAATATCCAATCGACCACCAAAATTTCTACTCATCCACTAAAATTTCCAATCACCTACAAAAATTTCGAATCGTCCACTAAAATTTCCACTCACCCACTAAAATTTCCAATCGCCCAGTAAATTTTCCAAACCCCCATTAAATTTTAAAATCACCCACTAAAATTTCCAATCACCCACCAAAATTTCCAGTCGCCCACCAAAATTTCCAATTACCCACCATTTTTCTGTTCAATTGCGAACTAAAATTTCCAATCACCTACCAAAATTTCCAGTTGCCCAAAGCTAGTCTTAGTAAGTCGCTATATATATATATATATATATATATATATATATATATATATATCAAGTATGCCATTTATATCATTAAATTCTGTATCTGTTTTTTTGTATGAATGATTCATGTATATATATATATATATATATATATATATATATATATATAGAATATTACATCGAAAACATGTCAAAATCGCTACACAATTGGAGTCGTGTTTTGATGCGTATCAATAAAAATCTTGTAAACTTATCTTTCAAATTAACGAATTCAATTGTAGCGATTTTGACATGTTTCCGATGTAAGATCCTAAAATAAATAATATTGCTCTACTTTTGTATTGAGCCCTCATTTAAATTAAATGTTACAAATGTTGGAATTGTACTCTGTTCGTTCTCATCTTACATGGATATATATATATATATATATATATATATATATATATATATATATATATATATATATTGATGCATGTTTCATTAAATAATATAGACAAGTTTTGTTTTTTTATTTTAAGTAAATTCCTTTCATATTGTCTGGTAAGCTTAATAACCTTATCATTGAAAGACGAAAGGAAATCACCATATTGATACATGTATTAATCCTATCTAAACTTTCGGAGTACATAAGCCATTATCAAAGATGACGATTACATTTCAATATATTAAACAGTACTTGGCCAAACAATAATGATCTGTTTTTGTGGCATGAAAAATTTCAAAGCAACGACAAACTCGTGTATACGAGACGCTGAAGCGAAAATGGTATCGCATCTCGTGATGTCACACATGACCACAAGTACCAAGGAAAAATTGTTGCCTAAATACACATACACAATATATATATATATATATATATATATATGTTTGTGTGTGTACGCGTATGTGTGCGCGCGTGTGAATGGATCTTACAGCATTTTCTATGACTAATTTATTTTGAATACCAGTAAATACTGCATGTGGCAAGATGTATTAAAACTGTTTGCATGGGAATTTTGTATTTACTTGTGAAATCCAAGAGGTCGATATTCTGGATCATAGTCAACTGTAAGCTTGACTCAATCCAAAAAAAAAAAAAAAAAAAAAAAAAAAAAAAAAAAAAAAAATGAAAACTGTAAAAATGGCATTTTTTTATGCACGAAAAATTACCATCATATTCGTTAAAAATAAACTTATGAAAACCGGAGGCAAGCAAATAAACGTAAATAAATAAATATGTAACCTGAAATAAAATTGAATGTCAAACGAAAAGAAACGTGTCAAGAAAGATATTTAGAAAGTTTTTCTGGGTTCGTCTTTTTCGTTCCGGCCACCTGCCGATTTCCAGGATAATTTTATATTCTATCAGCAAACATTCCTGGAGCGAGATACACAGCAGGGGAGTAACAACAGCGATTGGAACAGCTAGAACAAGGAAAAATAACAACAGGAAAATAAAACAGAAGTAAAAAAAAAAAAATAGATAAAAATAAAAGATAGAAAATAATAAAGAAATAAAGAAATCATCACAACAGCAACAACAACAATAATAAAATACAGAAACAGTTGCGGCTATAAAAATCTTGTAAACTTATCACAGAGTGAAAAATATTTTTTTCTCATTCAAAGTAACGACTTCAAGTAAAAAGAAGAAAGAAGTTAAAAAAAAAAAATGAAAGAAATGTCAACATTCAAATGTTACTCCTACGACTAATAAAAAAGGAGATTTTGAAAAATAACCATCACCCTTTACAAATCCTGAAGAAATTCACACACACACACACACACACACACACACACACACACACACACACACACACAGAAGATATTTGACACGAAAATAACAGAAGTTTAAATAAAATTAAATAAAAATAAAATAAAATAAAAAAATATATCAGATATTGAGTGATATAGCTTTATTTAGACACGCTAAAAGATATAGATGGCTAGATATGCAACATAACGGGTTTAGAACAGAGGAGAGTAATTCTAAATTAATAAGAGTTAAAACAAACATTGCCGAACTAATAAGCGGCGATACAGGTTAATTTAAATAACGGATGTCCATAAAGTTCGTGTGCACTTTAAAAAATTCATAACTTTCTTTGTATTTGCGATAGAAATAATATGTAAAAAAACTATTAGAAAGAAGTAAATCTATATTTTTTTAAGGTTTTATTGAAATTTCAT
>CAHIKZ030003885.1:1157500-1205000 GCA_903632075.3 Acanthosepion pharaonis
GTTATGTATGAAAAGTCTGAATTAAATAGATAAGTATATAGACAGATACATAGATAGATAAATGGATAAAAGTCATACTGTACTATAGAAAATATTTCACGAAGAAAGAATTTGTGAAATTGTCAACATATAAGCAGAATGAAAAGAAACAACATAAATGAAAACCGTACGAAAAAAAAAAAAAAATAAGTAGATCTCACATGAATAACAAAAACAAACGCAGTACGTCATTCTGAAAGAAAACAGAAACAAAATAATATTCTTGAATTAAATTGAAGAAGAAAAATATGAATAGAAAATTATTGACCAAAGAATGGATTTAAAAAAATGGAGAAGACATTGGTAAAGCCAGTGTTTGGGTCTGTGTTGTAAGAAATGAATTTCTGAAAAATCCTGATGGACACTAAAAGTTTTCGGTCATTTCGATGGCTTCCACTATCGGCTGCTTTGTCACTTCCTGTTTGTACCAAAAGAGAAAAACAAACCCACAGTAAAACATTAGGAGTCAAATTTTAAGTGAAAAAAAAAATGGTAAGGAAAAAGGCAAGAAATGAATGGAAGGATTAAAACAAAAAGTAAAGGAAGGAAAGAAGGCAGACAGGAAGGAAAGGAATAAAGAAAAAATAAGTGAAAGAGATTTCGGTAAGTATAGAATGAAAAATAAAACTCCCACCTTTGTCAATAAAACAACTTATGTATAAGACCTCGTAGAAATATGGAGTAGTATATATTATAATTGTGCTGCATCTGGTGAAATTTTACGTACATGGTTCGATGGATAATTTTTTGTCTAAATTACGCAAAAATGAAAATAACACCGACATCGCATTTTAACAAATATAAAGAGTGTTCCAATAACTTGAACCGATTTTCAATGTCAATTAAATTTAAGCGTCTAATAATTTTTTTTCTTTTTCTTTCAGATTTGGCGGATATTTGGGTGATATTATTTTTCACAGATAATTGCCATGACTTAAATAATATGATCCAATTGAGAAATAAATAAATTTTCACCATTTAATTATTAATACTGGTTGCTCAAATATAGATTACTTTCATACTGGTGTCATGCATGACCTGTTCAGAAATATCTAGACGGCCTACGCAAGGGGGTTATGTTTAAGCATGACATCAATATGAAAGTCCTAATTTGACGAGTCTATTTAAGAACACGACTCAACTTCATAGATTAAGGCAACAGTTTTGTAGCATCATGCAGTATTGAGAGAAACTACCTTGAGCGCAGGACCCAAAGAGTGTGAGTTCAATACCCGGTTAAGGCAGTGGAGAACTTTCAGAGAGAAATTAACAGGAGGAAACTGATAATTGACATCCATTAAACATGCATGTAGGAGGCACGGTGGAGTAATGGATAGCGGCTTGGATTGAGGAATCGGAGAGCCGAGTTCGAATTACATTCACTTACGTGCTAACACCCTTGGGAAAGGTGTGAATCCTCTTCTTCTCCCTCCAGCTATGGGTAAATATGCAGGACAGACTGGGTTCTATAGCCTTGGATGGCAACTAGTCTAGTAGAAGGAAAACTCTGAATTCAAATCCAAGGAGCGTCTGCATCGGCAACCGGCGGCTTCTGGTCGTTCCTGTCTCTGCGTCTGTGGGAACCCCGCGGCAAGCAAGAACGTTATTCGAGTAGGCCTGTACCCTACTTCTGTAATTTATCCCAAGAATCTTCTTCTCACATGACTACGAATGAGTCAACAGGAAGAAGCCGGCTCAATCCGTCCAGGGTGAATGCCGCATCAATACAATACAAATCATGCATGTGGATCTAGAACAGTCTACCCCAGTGAGTGAAATAAAGGGTTTTCAACATTCCGACCCCCTGTAGAAGGCCGGAGCGTACAACGGTCGAAACGTTACAATAATTATGGCGACAAAGATGAGGACAAATAATGAAAATAATGTACATAATACCTCATCTCAGAAAAAAAATACAGATGCAGTGTATTCTGTTTTCAATTTTCTTTTCCTAAATTAAATCTGTTATAAGTGATCCCTATAGCGAGGTATTCTTTTATATATTTGGTATTTACTAATGACTTCTGTTTCTAACTCTGAAGAGCGAGAACAAAAGATGAGTAATCATGACGACAGTAGATAGTGATTGACATTGCATTTAAATTTTTACAGATGGAATTTGGCTGGATAGAATGGAGTCGGAAGAGAGTTCCACAAGCGAGAAGTGCGAGAAAAGAAACTGTTAGCATAGAACACACGGTTACATCTAACCTGCTCAACTGTAAATTGGTGAGACCTGGTTGCAAGCCAAGTACTGCGCTTAAATACGATTAGTCTAGGCACGATATTTATTCATAATTTATTACAAAATGTGGCACAAGGCCGAAATGGGGAAGAGCGATAAATAGATGATCTTCTGTCTTAACATTAAACTTAGCCACGATCACTGATCGAAAAATACCACACTATTCCTTGCACCAAGACACCGCATTCTTACTTACCATTCTTACAACATTCACTATAATGCCACTATGTCTCCGTGAAAATCCTAACTAGTCTCCATATGTACAATTCGTGTCTGTGGGGAAGGGGAATTAAAATAACCATATCGAAGAGATTACCCAAACAACCAACATGAAAGTACAAATGGAAAAGGCAAAGGGAGGTAACCCTACGATAGTAGGAAAGCAACTAGAGTCGAGCCGTCAGATCAGGGTCAATAATATTGCCGATTCTTTTTTGGACCGTATCAAGTAGTTCTAGATAAATTGCAGGAGATCAGGACCATATGTGGCAGAAAATTTCTAAAAAAAGGACGAATGGTAGACTTATAGATATGTAAGATAGATTTTGGAGAGGAAAACCCCTTCAGAACGACAGAGTGAACCAACGTTCCTAGCAGCTGAGCTAGCGATGGATTTAATATAGTCTTTCAAATTCATGTCAGCCGGGAATGTTAGACCCAAATAGAGGAACTTTCTCAGATCTATGAAAAAATAGCTTCGAGAGATGTCAGTCTTAGTGGGACCATCTTCGAATATCGGGGACTGACGCTACATCATTTCAAACAAAGAACTCGACAAGATAACAAACACCGTGTCACTTGAGAATTTCTAACAGCAGCAACAACTAAAATGGATAGCAAATATATATCAAAGAGAACATGATGACATAATCAAGATGTTGATAATCCATTCTATTTCAAATAAGACGTTAAAAAGGAGCCCCCCCCCAATCCCACATCATTTATAATGGAACTACAGTAATCTGATTTGGCTCTTCAGTTTTTGAAAGCATAATATTTCTATATAAGGAAACAGCTAATGTTACCATTATTATAATTGCTCATCAATATAACAAAGAGAGGGATATTAGCACGAATGCTCCTTAACCGAGTCAACATGCGTCATCATAAAAATGTTAAAAATGAGAATAAAGCGCTTAATTCATGGGCTTTAAAAAGTGTGTATAAATAAATTAATAAATATACAAAATAAAGTAAAATACATTGAAATAAATAATAATTACAATGAAAAAAACCATAACAACCACATTAATTTCCGTGTAATAAGCCGAAAAATTACGTCACTTAGCGTCCTCCATAGTTCATCTTACCTCATTCAGCAAGCTGTTAGGATAGTTTAGAGGAGTGACAGAACTAATTTCAACTCGGAACGAACTTCACCTCGGAACTAATTTCAACTCGGAACTAATTTCAACTGGAAATTAATTACAAATCGGAACTAATTTAAACTCGGAACGAACTTCACTTCGGAACTAATTTAAACTCGGAACTAATTTCAACTGGAAATTAATTACAAATCGGAACTAATTTAAACTCGGAACTAATTTCAACTCCATTAAAAAACCTCAATCTTAAACCTAACCCCTAACCCATACCCTAACCCTAACCCTTAGTTCCGAGTTGAAATTAGTTGCGCGTTGAAATTAATTCCGAGTTGAAATTAATTCTGCACTCCGTTTAGAGCAGTGATTTCCAAACTTTTTTTTAGTCATCCCTCACCTAAGCTTCTCTACAATGCTGACGCCTCCTCACTATGGCATATAATTCTAATTATTCAAAAACAAAAAAAAACATGAAAAATAAAAATCAAGTAAATATAAAAAAATAGAGAAATATAAGCAGTCAATTGCTGATACCCACTGAAGAGTGGACGGACGGGTCCGTCTATGAAAATCTACAGACGGGATACTGAACGTAACACTAATCAACTAAGTGACAGATCTTTTACTTATATTAATTCTCTCTCCCTCTCTCTATTTCTCTCTTCTCTCTCTCTCTCTCTCTCTCTCTCTCTATATATATATATATATATATATATATGAATGAAAAACGTGTGGAAGTCAGTTGCAATCTGAATACGGACGTGCAGATATTACTGAACATGCAGAAAGCATGAAGGTCATAAATTGTCAACGTGACATGTATAAATTCTCCAGCACACGAATACACACTTACACCAGTTCGCGTAAACCACTCGTTGACGCATCTGTTTATAGTCACGACGCGAAAAATAAATCAAAATATGACAAACATTTCATAGTAAATAAAGGTGACTCATAATACAAACAGATAAAGCGATCAAACTAGACAACATTTTAATGAAAATATATATATATATATATATATATATATATATAAATATAAAGTATGGAAGCTAGAGAAATTAAAAGAAGGAAAAGTGGCAATATTTTATATTATTTATATTTTTTAACTTTCAATTCCTTTTCATGGTTGTTTACTTCAGATTCTGTTGAGCTGAAGAAAACGTCGAAACAGTTCCCATTAAACGAATGTCACTGCTTTGGGGGGGGGGGGAGAAACAAAAAAACATGACTAAGTTTTTTCCTTATGGCCAACTAATTATATACGAATAGAAATATGTGGATCCTTTTTCGCGCGCCCTACTGTGTAACACCGCTTATGCGAATTTTGCCGCGTGTATTACGTCAGTCAACGCGTGGAAAAAGACAAATTTCTTTTGGATGTATTTAGAGAACTCGTCAACATGAGAATTACAATTGCATAACAAATAAGCAATGTTTTGAATTCAAGACATATTCATTTCCGATATATATATATAAAGACATTTTATGTTTATACATTCTTTTTATAGATACAAATATTTAAGTAAATGCTCTGTTTATAATAAACACTATTAAACAACATTTACCGGCCTGAATGTTCGAGAAATTTTCATAGAAAATATTCGTCCTCCGACAGGATTCGAACCTGTTTCTTATACAGAAGCGTCATATAGCCTGACGTGCCTTTTAACCGATTCGGCCACAGAGGATCGTTCGATTAGCAAGGTCGAATTTACTGCTTTTAAACTTCAATCATCCACGAATCTCTCTCGTATATTCATATCTGCTCATGGCGTAAACAAATGTGTAAACAAATGACGTCACACATTATGAAATGGACAAAGTCCGACAATTACTTTAAGACATTTTATGTTTATACATTCTTTTTATAAAAAGAATGTATAAACATTTTCTAAAAAGAATTTATAAATATAAAATATCTTAAAATAATTGTTGGACTTTGTCCATTTCATAATGTGTGACGTCATATATATATATATATATATATATATATATATATATGTCTGTCTATATTTCTGAGATGAGGTATTATGTACACTATTTACATTATTCGGACTATTGGCCTCATCTTTGTCGCCATAGTTATTACAACATTTCGGCTGTTGTATGCTCTGGTTTTCTTCAGTATCTGTCTATATTTCTGAGATGAGGTATTCTGTACACTATTTATATTATTCAGACTATTCTCTTCATCTTTGTCACCATATTTATTACAACGTTTCGGCCGTTGTACGCTCTGGCCTTCTTCAGGTGGTTGGAATGTCGAACTGAACCCTTTATTTCGTTCACTGGGGTAGACTGTTCTAGTTCCACGTGCCATGTTTAATGGGTATCAGTTGTCAGTTTTCTCCTGTTAATTCCCCTCTCCAAGTTCACCACTGTATTGAACTCACACTCTTTGGGTCCTGTCACTGGATGGATCCACCGTGTTCACCCCACGGCCTGCACGTTCCCCTGGCCTTTGGAATTTTATATGTGGGTCCACCTAAAACAATTAGTTCATGGAGCAGACATTAATAATGCAGAGACGCTTCATCAACGTGTCATGGCGGGGGGGCTGCGAAACTAATCGACACCGTGCGGGAGTATTAGAAAGTGTCCGCCAGTCAATGATCCGACGGATGCATGTGTCTGAAGAAGCAAGTGGAGGACATTTTGAACATTTGATATGAGTTACTTTGTTGAGGTACAACGATGCCATTTTGGACAGATCTTAATATAGACATGTTACCTTGTTTTGGTGTCAGAGATCCGCCCCAACCATTCTAAGAGTATTTGGGGGTTGTACATTTAACAGCGTTTACCGTTAACTTTAAACTTAACTCAAAAATGAAGGCTTTGCGGATATGACTTTATATGGACTTTTGACCTTATTTTAGAGTGCGGAACTCGTCCGCAAAGTTTGTAAAATTACTTTTGACACCTATATATATATATATATATATATATATATATATATATATATATATATATATATGTGTGTGTGTGTGTGTGTGTGTGTATGTGTGTGTACAAACATGTTTACTAATTTCTCGTAATAATACACTGTATTTATGGAAAGGGAATATAGGTATATACACGCATGCTGACAAAAACACAAGAAAATGGAAATAGATCTAAGAACACACAGGGATCATTAAAAGATTAGAATGCTGATAACTCCTTCACCATTTGTCGGACCAATCTTAATTTTTTTATAACCATTCACGCAGAACATTTCACTGTCAGTTCAAGAAAGACATTCGGATCACTAACGCACTAAAGAGGGAATGTCTTATATGGAGAATATTTAACGTCGAAAAACAAGAAAAAATTAATTATTTTTAATAATATGTGGAAATCTCCACGATTTGCCTGATGAAGGCCGCGAGACCAGAAACTCGTGTAGCAAAATTATGGAAAATAAAGCATAATACTTTAAAAAAAAAAATCCACATTACAACCAAAAACGTTTGCCGTTTCTCTCTTCTTTTTAACATACACACTTTTCTCTCGTTGGAACTACAATAACCTCTTCCCTTTATATATATATATATATATATATATATATATATATATATATATATATGGAGATAGGGTCTGTTCAACGTAGATTATCTCGCTAGCTCAATTACGACGCATTAGTGATTCGATCCTCACTGGGTGCCTCATACTTTCGGTCTTTTGCCACATCTAAGTTACGTTACGCTTAGAAGATCAATATATATATGGAGAGAGGGTCACTTGAAAGTGGTGTAATGATTAGCAAGGTTGTCTCGCTAGATCAGTTATAACTGTATAGTGAGTTTGATGCCTACTGGGACTTGACATGGTGCCACATGTAAGCTATGCTTAGAAAATCATTGTAGATACACCCACACACACACACGCGCGTGCGCGCACATATATATATGTGTGTTTGTGTGTGTGCGTGTTTGTTTGTGTGTGTGTGTAGAGAGAGAGAGAGACAGACAGACAGACAGAGAGAGTGACAGAGAGAACGATAAAAAAAGCAATACATTATATATGTATATTGTTACCCTAAAATTTTTAAGGTGACCCAGTGTTTGTGTGTCAGTTTTGAGATGTTTTGCACAATTCTCGAAATATCTCTAGTAAATGAAGAACCTTATTTTCTAGAATTTTGTGTCTCTTTTTGAGGGATTCTTTTGACACTGAGTAGATGGATTGGAAATTTGAAAAAGATGCTGAAAACTTGCCGTCCATTCAGCAATTTTATATCTGCTATGATATTGCAAAAACAGGGAAGCAGATTTGAAAGGGTTTGCTTTTACTCAGTGTCCAGTGGTAACCACTTCACAACTAGTATAAATATGGAATGACCTGATTAATAGTAGCAATAATATTTTGAAGCCCGTGTAGCAGAGAAATCGTAAATACCCTTTACATCATTAGGGCTTGTAGAATTCTTGCAGAGAAAGAATTCAAGTACTGCTTTGTATCGGTCTCTATGCAAGATTTATGGATTTGAAGTCGATAAAAAATATTAACGTCACAAGCCGGAAAAGTTGATAAAATAATGACTAATCAAGATCTTGTGGAATTTCAACATCCAAAGAGACCGCAATTTCGTTAGCCACCGAACCAGATACCCCCGTCGTTGAGGAAAAATATCCCCTTAACAATGTTACTATTTCTGGTGGCCATAATATCAAAGATAAGACGAAAATTAAATTATTAAAGAATACGTAAATCTCCGGTTAAAAATTGTCAAAAATTTGGGTAAATCCGGGCCACTATTGTCCCAGTTAACATTGGTGTGTTGCGATCTATAAAACTAAACATTACTACATTAATAAAATCGGAATGAAACCGCTTATCCTATCGAAGTCAGTGATGCTTAGTACTGCAAATATTCTTGGAAACGTACTATCCATCTGAGGTCGTACGACTATATGGAGATTACCCATAATGCAAGATTTCCGGCTGAAAATGAAAAACCGTACATAATATATAATAATAATAATAATAATAATAATAATAACATACAGAAACAATGGCAAGATAAACGGCTTCATGGCCAATACTCTGCCCGTACCAGACAAGCTGACGTAGACAAAACCCGTATCCATCAGTGGCTACGTTGAAAGCTGAAACTGAAGGTTTTATCCTTGCTTCACAGGACCAATGTTTGTTAACTAGAAATTATCAAGCACATATACTTTGTTAGCCTAAAATACAGATCCTGTGATAAATATCCAGAAACGATTGATCATCTTGATCAGGGTGCACGATATTGGCACCCACTGAGTATATAACCCGGCATGACAGAGTAGGCCAATATCTGCACTGAAAAAGTTGCAACTTCTACGGGAAGGAAACTGAAAGAAACTGGTATGAACACCACCCAGATCCGGTTACGGAGATAGGACCTGTTACAATTCTATGGGACTACACAATACACACTGACAGAACAATCAATGCTAACCGCCCAGACATTGTTATTAAAGAACACAAACAAAAAAGTGCCTCCTTATTGATATGACAGTCCCTGCAGACTGCAATGTATCTTTGAATATACTCAAAAAGCTGTCGAAATACAAGGACCTTGAAATCGAAACCTAAAAAATGTGGCACATGGGAACATCAACAATCCTTGTTGTAGTTGGAGACCTAGGATTGGTTGGAAAAGAATCCAGTAGACTAATTGAAGGGATTCCTGGAAGTCCATGCCTCAAAGAAATACAAAAAATTGTTCTCACAAGTACAGTGCACACTTTACGAAGGGCTTTATCTATGTAATTTTTTTTTTGTCAGTGGAAAGTGTCATGATGCCATTTCTAACTTTAGGTCCCTGGGCGAGACCCGGAAAGAAATGTGTAAACGCCAGAAATGAAAAATAAAATAATAATAATAATAATAATAATAATAATAATAATAATAATAATTTGGAAACAACAAAATCTGGATGATAAAATTTTGAAGAAAGAAAAATATTCTTAAAAAAAAGTATCAAAATACATTTAGTATGTTCAAAACAGAAGCCAAGAACCAAATTGATATGAAAGTCAAGGAAAATGAACAGTGGCAAGACAAATGATGGCCAATATCCAGAACAAATCAATGTTGATAAATAATTCCAGCATTGGATTTCTGAAGGCTTTACTTGCAGCGACAAGACCAGAGTCTTTTCACTAGGAATTTTCAGGCAAATATCATACATAATAATGTGGATCCAAAATGCAGGTTCTGTGGACAAATACCAAGAAACAATAGACCATCTAATCTCAGGATGTTCTATACTTGCCCCAAATGAATATAAAAAAATCGTCACGATAGTTTGGGCAATACTTACACTGGACAATGGGAAATTCAAATACTGGTATGAACATCGGCCAGCGCCGGTTCATGTCACCATTGATTAGGACAGAAAATTGAAGCAAATTTATACATCATTGTCAAAAAACAGAAAGAAAAAACTTGCCTACTAATTGAGTAATCCAGCGGAAAATAGCAAACAAGAATTTGTATCAAAATACAAAAGACTGGAAACAGAAAAAAAAAATTGAAAACAAGAATAATACCAGTGGTAATGGGTGCACTTGGAATTATAAAAATGGAACAAAACAACACATTGAAAGAATCCCTGAAACCCCTTTTTAAGAGACATACAGAAAATTGTTACAGCATAACACACTAAGGAGAACTTTTGATGTAACGCTAGCAACTTCATCGGAGATAAAAAAAAAAAAAAAAAAAATAACATGAACAACAGACTTGGTAGGTAAAAATCGAATGATGATGATAATAATAATAATAATAATATAACAAGTCAATTCACTGTGTTGGACAAGACAGTTCTCTCCACAGTCTATTTTCACATCTATAAGTCTCACATTCGAATATTGCTGCCATATATGGTTCTTTACCCCTGCTAATTACCTGGAGGTCCTTGATAAGATCCAAAGAAGAATTAGCAATATTATTGGCCCTGATCTGGTGGCTCAGCTTCAGCCACTTGTCCACCGCCGTAAGGTTACCTCCCTGACTCTTTTCTATAAATACTTTCATTATTAATTCTTCGAAATGGTCTCTAAACTGTATGAATTTAAGCGCGATACTAGATTGGCAGCAAGATTGCATCAATTTACATTTGAGTTAGCTAGATTTAGCCGTAACTTCTATGCTAACAGTTACTTTTCTCGCACTTTATGCTTGTGGAACTACCTTCCGGCTCTATGCTTTCCAGCCAACTTTAAAAAAATTAAATGCAGTGTCAATCGCTATCTACTGTCCCCCTGATTGCTCTTTTTTCTTTCTCGTCATTTCTAATGCTTCTGTTCCTAATTCCTCCACACCCTGTAACCCTTTGCGTGTTAGTGGCTGTATTGCCTGCTTTGGGGGAATACTGATTAAAAAAAGTTATTGATTTTAACGACTAAACTACTTTAATTTCGATGAACATCTTAATGTAGACATTTTGAAAAAAACTATCTTGAATCCACCGACATTCCAATTCTTAAACGCAGTAGGATAATTACGTATGCAAATTCCTAACATCCCCACCCCCCGGGGAATGAAGAAAATGACGAAAAGAATTCCATAAGATTTATACTAAACTATTTGATTAATTGCTCTTACTACCCAATCAACTAATGGAAAGTTTCAAGTTGAGTACACCCCCCATCATGTTACTCACGTTTGAGTTACATTTCATTCACGCTGGCTGCGTTTCATTCGCTTTGTTGGATTGGTTACCAGTACAATAGTTTTTTTTTCTGAAGCTAAGCGACGTTTGTAGACAGGCTTGTATTTTTTAGTTTTTTTTTTCATACCTATATACAATTTTTAAACATAACTTGAAGAAGACAAACTGTCGACATATTGTTAAACATTGTTTTTGCTTTTCTTTTTCTTTCCTTATATCGTGCTCTTCTCTAAGTGTTGTAAAATATTGGAAGCGTTACGCCAATCATTTTGTTTGTTAATAATAATAATAATAATAATAATGATAATACTCTCTACTTGACAATAAACCCAAGGTAGATATAGAACATAGAGGTAACAGTAGTGCAAGTCACTCTCGGGGCTCTGAGAACTTTTTCGAAGCACCTAGGAAAAAGGCTGGAGGAAGTCAAAATACTTCTTCTACTACTACTACTACTACTACTACTATTATTAATAATGATATTCACCCATTACTGCACAAAGTTTCCTATGTAGCACTGTTTCCTCTAATTGACCTTGTTTGCTAATGGTAATATTAAGGCAGGCGGAAGTTGGAGGACATTCTCGCTCTAACGGATTAAATAGTTTCGGCATTTTAACTTAGTACAAGTTCATATATATATATATATATATATATATATATATATATATATATATATATATATATATGCCAACACAGTTATAATGACAATATTCTCCACACGTGACAATAACTAACGTTATTTTCAGTTAACAATATAAAAATAGCGTCCCCTACATTCCTCCAGTTGCTAAGAATATTCTGTTTTTTTGTTATTATTAGTTACGTTCTTTAATTAAATTCATTTCGTTTTTTGCTTTGAGAAAGTCCACATTGGACGAAACGCGTCAGCATTAACTACAGTTTTCCTATTGTCATATATATATATATATATATATATATATACATATATTTATATATATATATTATAATTAATTCATCGAATCTAGAAGAAACCTCAACAGAACGCACTGGACAGCTGTTTCGTCCTATATTTGGGATTTATCAGCAGTCCGCATCCACTACCGAAAATTGAAACCCGGGCAGTTACGTTATCAGGCAAACTTCATGCCAACTGATGGTGACGAAGAGGTAGCGAATCAGACTCGATATAGCGCCGCTCGGTCACATATTCCGTGGTGGAACTCATCCGAGTTTCTCTTTTACCCATAGGACTGTGCCCCCACGAGCCACGACTGCAATACCCAAGCCGCTCAATCCAGAGCATTAGAAGCTAGTTCAATCAAGGTTATACAAGTGATAGAAATTAGGAGAATTTCAGATAATTATAATTAAGTAATTCATCCAGTTTAGAATGCGCACTGCTGATATAGGACGATACGGCCGTCCAGTGCGCATCTGCATTCTGTTGAGGTTTCTTCTAGACTCGATGAATTACTTAATTATAATTATCTCAAATCCTCCTAATTTCTATCACTTACATATATATATATATATTAGAGGAATCTAAATGAAATAATAATAATAAAAAGGAAAGAATATTAATCTAAAACCCAGTGTGTCTGAAGATTTTAATTTTTTAATATTTTTTTTATTGTTCAATATATATATATATATATATCGGTAGATATAGGACAGGCTGTCGCTTCGTAGGAACTGAGTTACTTGACCCTCAAGCGACGGGAAAGTCTACCATATATATATATATATATATATATATATATATATAATGATCTTTTGTAACCCTATGTTCCTGCGTTACAAATCGATGAAGTTTTGTTTTAAAAAAATGAAAAAAATAAAGGTATTAATTTGTTTTAGTCCTTGAAAAAAGTCATCCCAAATCGAAAATTCGACTTTACCATATACGGAATAAAAGTAAAATTTTAATATTTTAGAAGCTTTATTTTTCAATTTGCTTAGGATGCAATTGGTTTGTACTTACGTATTTTTAATGCATTTAACGTGTTTATAGCTTTAGTATAACGTACAGACTTATAAATAAACAAAAACAATCTGTAGAAGGTTCCATTAAGTTTTAGAAGATTCCAGAAATTTCTAGAAGGCCTCAACAATGATATAGTACTACTATTCTTATATATCATGAGAGAAATTTAGTGTTAGGGGTGAGATGTTTTAAAAAAGAAACTGAATTACATTATAGTGTAACAAAATTTCATCGAATTATCGTGAAGGAAATCAATTTTTTTTATAAAAGGTAGGGTAATAATAACCCTAATATATATATATATATATATATATATATATATATATATATATAGACCTATATATATATATATATATATATTTCCGATTTCTTTTTGAATTTGTAGGTCTGATGAATTGGATCGTGATTACGATTCCAATGTAATAAATTAAAACCATGGAATATTAGTGATTGAGTCTTTTATATTAAATTCTTACTCTGTCCTGGACATTGAGTTCTGCCTGGATTCTATACTCTTTGAATATATATATATATATATATATATATATATATATATATATAATATATATATATATATATAAGAAATGGACAAAGTCCGACAATTTATTTATTAAAGACATTTTTATGTTTAACGTTCTTTTATAGATACAAGTATTTAAGTAAATGTTTCAGGCCGGTAAATGTTATTTAATACTGTTTATTATAAACAGAACATTTACTTAAATACTTGTATCTATAAAAAACGTTAAACATAAAATGTCTTTAATATATATATATATATGAAATATATATATATATATTGATCACTAATTTTTTATATATATATATATATATATATATATATATATATATATATATATATATATATATATATTAGGTAGGTCGATTTTGGAACTGTAAAAAGAATAACCCGAGGAAAGTTGCAAAATAACACCTAAATTACCCCAAAAATATTTTTCTTCAAAACTTCGTATTTATTTGAGCATTCGAACTTAAAGATAAAATAAATTGTATATTGACCACTAATATTATATATATATATATATATATATATATATATATATATATATATATATATATATATATATATATATGAAGACGGTCGCGAGACCAGAAACACGTGTCGTAAAATTATGTAAAACAAAAGCATAATATTTTTTTCTAAATAAATCCACATTACAACCAAAAACGTTAGCGGCACCTCTCTTCTCTTCTTTTTAATATACTTTTCTCTCGTTGGAACCACTACAACATATTTCTTTTATATATATATATATATATATATATATACATATTTATATGTATATATGTATATATATATACACATATATATATATGTATAAAGGTTGCGATTGATAAATTGTCGGAATTTTATATTTTTAATATTTTTTTAATAATATAGTAAGGTCAGTTGGGCAGCGTCTGTGCGAAAAGGAGCGCTATGGCTCAAATGACTCCGACAGAAATTTGGACACGGTATGCTGTACTGCTTGGCATTTGCACTGGAAGTTTCAAGACGACATTTCGGAGTGTTTGGGTGTCAATCTGAGGAGAGAAAAGAGGCTTCAGAAATATTGGGTGAGTTTAATGGTGATTACGAAGGTACAACAGCGCAGAAAAATTCACTCTGCACCATGCCACACAAGCAGGAGAACCCAACTGTTGCTGTCAGACAATTCACATCATCCGTTACATCTGGCTACCTAATTTCCCAGACTTGCACCTCCTCTGATTATTCCGTGTGGGGCATACAGAGATAATTACTATATGACTTGAATAATTTTCAATGAAAATATCTTATTTTGTCGGAAATTGATTAGTTAATATAGTGAACAGAAATCGAGGTTTATCCCTTGTTTCCCGCTTAGGATTGAGCTTTCGGTTCCTTCTAATGTCTGCTTCAACTCTATATGCCTATTATCTCCGACTGAGTTCTGACTAATTATTTTTTCTCTTTTCTCTCATAATAGGAGTAGATAGGTTCGCCTATCGTCCAGTTCCCACTTCATCCTATTCTTTTGAACAGGAGTAGGGGATTATCCCTTCTTTCTTGTTTAGGATTGAGTTTCCAGTTCCTTCTAAAGTCTGTTTCAACTTTATACGCCCAACATCTCCGACTCTGCCCCATGCCACACAATTGTGGCTGTCAGACAATTCACATCACCCCTTATATCTGGCTACCTAACTCCCCAGTCTGCAACTGCTCTGATTATTATGTGTGGGGCACAGCTAAGCGAGAGACCAACAAAAACTCCTTGTAACACAAAAGATGAACTGAAGGCAAGGATTATAGCAGCATTCAACAATTTAAACAAGGAGACAGTCCGGAAGAGATTCAGGAGATTCTGAAGTCGTCTTGAGGCCATGGTTGCAGCCAATGGCGATTTTATTGAATGAATTTACTCTTTAGTATTTCAAGACATTTTTGTGTAATTTTGGTAAATAAGGGTGTTTTATTAAGACAGATTATATTCAATTATATTATTTAAGGGTGTTTCATTAAGACGGATCAAAGTCAGCAGTAAATAAATTAGTGTTATTGGTGGAAATATATTTATTTCTCCACCACATCTCTCTTTACATGTGGTTACCTCCCCCTCCCAGACTGCAGCTCCTCTGATTATTATGTGTGTGGCACAGTTGAGCGAGAGATCAACAAAACTCCTCGTAACACCAAAGATTAACTGAAGTCAACGATTATGGAAGCATTCACCAATTTAAACAAGGAGACAGTCCAGAAGAGATGTCGGAGATTCCAAAGTCGTCTGGAGGTCGTGGTTGAAGCCAATGGTGGTTTTATTAAATAAATTTACTCTTTAGCATTCCAAGATATTTTTGTGTAATTTCAGTAAATATATCTGTTAAAATGATGTTGAGGGGTCCACCCCTTTTTATACAAATGGACTCACCCAATGTATACATATACTACTACCAGTGAATACCCGAGAGGACAAGACCGAAGATTCTAGTCCAGAGTGACTGAGTAAAAGGTTGTAGGTAACCGGAAGAGTGAGGGTGAGGTAACAGCGTTGTAGAAGTCACAGTGAGCGAACACGTAGACTCAGTAAGATGTCATACAGCGATACTTCAATACCAAAGACTGTATATATATTTTGCTACTAACCCGTATTCCTGGAACTACTAACCTGCTTTACCAGTTTCTATTATTACGTTAATACATTATTTTCATATATTCATTCCTGGCGTTTGTTATTTATTGATACCGGATTTCAACCCGGAACCCACAACAAATGAGATGTCAGTATCATTGCCATTTTTGTGTAATTTAGACAATTTATCGAGTGTGAGTGTGTCTGTGCGCGTGTATGTTTCTGTGCATTTTGCGCTGCTCTGGTCACCAGTCCACAATTATTTCTGTTGTAATTGTGATTCATGATGACATTAATGTCAGAATATTACAATTACTTATCGGTTTCTTTTGTACCGTGGATGTTGAGGTTAGACCGCCAATTCTCTCAGAAGTTCCACCAACCACTGGTAAAGCCGTTGACCTCTGAGGCGCAGCTTCTACGGCCAAGCTGGCGACTGGCCGATGGCAGCAGGTAGGTTAAAGAGATCCGTTCCCCTTCATCAATCGAGTCGGGAAAAAAAACCTTCCGATTAGCGTCTTACAGTGTAGTCCGTAAACCGGAGTTTGTCCATGCGACTTCTTGGACACATGTGAAAGCACTGGATGTAGGCCGTGAATCCGTACTGTTGCGCATCTCAATCAACCTGAGTAAAGAAGGGTCGACTGCTTCGTTGCAAAGATACTACCACTGACGATACACCCCATCCTACTCCTAAACTACATACAATTATAAAAATATAAAAAAGACTGCAATCATTTTTATATCTTTGTACAAACGTCGCTCATCATGAGAAAAACGGTTACAGTCGTAATCAACGTGTCAAAGCGAATGACATACAGCCAGCGTTAATGTATGCAACTGAAGCGTATGCAACATGATGTATCATAATCATCTTGAAATTTTATGTTAGTTGATTCGTTGCTAAGAGGAATTCAACAGTATGAATCCTGTGGAACTCTCTCATCCTTCTGTTCTTACTCCGGGCGGGAGGTTTTTAGTTTGCATACGTCACTATCCTCATGCGTATTAAGGGTTGAAAGGTAGGGTGGATTCTGGGTAATTTTTTTCAGACGGTGTACCTTCAGATGTTCGTCGAAATTACAGCCACTTTTAATGAATCAGTCCCCACTCTCCGTTAATGTCACATAAATAATTTCATGTTTGGTTTATTGGTCGGCGTATATCAAATATAAATTACTACAATCGCCACTTTCTGAAGAGAAATTCTGATGTATCTCTTTGAATTTCTGATAGAATTGACCTGACAAATGTTGTTGCACAACGAACAGGCTTGCCGCTTCTTTGGCTTTTTAAACGTTCAGAAACGCCAATGGAGTTTTGAGTGTGAACGCTTGTATTCGTTAAAATTTGAAAGAGACATTAGGCAGGTTGGGAAAATATCGTTAAAATGCTGCTATTTTTGCGAATTATGTTCATAGCAGTCGTGTAGTACTTTCGTAATGCCAACAAAAATTTGGTACCTATTCATAAATAACGGGACTTGGCTAGCCCCCATAGAACCAACATTTCAAGGAAAAGGATGAACACATCTTTATCTTCCGCCAGCTATTGGTTAAGTGTCCGGGAAGTCTAAGTTATATAGGCGTTATTGGCAATCACTCAAGGAGAAACACAATTCTTAATTCAAACCTGAGCTATTTGAAACAGTTTTGATTTTTTTTCCTTTCATTTTACTTTTTTTCGGATCACTGAAAATAACACACGTGTGTCAAGAGCATGGACACCACCTTGATTTCAGATATTTTTGGCATCTGCAGTAGTCACGTTTGGCGAAATTTATTTGCAGTTTGGAAAAAAAATAATAGGTAAATATCAATGTCTATCTTTTTAAATAAATTTGTTTAAAAGAACAATTGATATCTAATATATATATAATATATATATATATATATATATATATATATATATATATATAAATATAAAGAAGAGAAGAGAGGCGCTGCAAACGTTTTTGGTTGTAATGTGGATTTAAAAAAAAAAAAATTCCATAATTTTACTACACGCGTTTCTGGTGGAGGGGGAATATACGCACGCGTATATACATACTGACAAAAACACAGGAAAATAGAAACACATCCAAGAACACATAGGGGTCATTAAAACATTAAAAGATAAAATGCCGATAAGTAATTCCTCATTTCTCTTGGACCAACCTTAATTGTTTTATTCGCGCAGAACTCTTCATTGCCAATTCAAGAAAGACATTCGGATTACTAAGGCAAAAACAGAGAATGACTCAGATCGAGAATATTTAACATTGATAAACATAAAGTAGAGAAAAATTAATTATTTTTAATAATATTTGGAAATCTCCGCCTTTTACCTAATGACGGTTGCGAGACCAGAAACACGTGTAGTAAAATTATGGAAAATAAAGCATAATATTTTTAAAAAAATCCACATTACAACCAAAAACGTTTGCGGCACCTCTCTTTTCTCCCGTTGGAACCACTACAACCACTTTCTTTTATACATATATATATATATATATATATATATATATATATATATATATATATATATATATATATATAGAGAGAGAGAGAGAGAGATAATTCTAGTGAGCCAGAAACTACCCACCTACATTACCTCAGATCACCCTGGAGATCCATTTAGGTGAATCTTAGGCAGTTTCTGGCCCTCTAGGATTTTTTATACTCTGCTCTACTTAGCGTATTAAGCACTTTGCGTTTTTTTTTATGTTACTTGATTGGGGTTTCTGTTTTGCCATGGTATTACGGCGCTGGGCATGTTTTTTTCGATCTACTAGGATAATTTTAGTTTTTTCGTCTTTCCAAATTTTTTTCCGAAAATACCAGTTTGTTTAAATATATTTTTATTTGCGAATTGTATTATCCATTTTTTATACCAGTCAAATATAAGTATTATATATATATATATATATATATATATTTTAAATAAAAACAGACCACTTTAAGGCTCCACAGCCCTTTTAAAGAACAGCGGATCTTTAAAATCTGATAATCCGCAGTCCTTTTATAAGGGCTGTGGTGAAATAGTTTATTACATGGAGCCTTACAGTGGTCTGTTTTTATTTAAATTATTTGCTCTGGATTTACATTGAGCTCTCTGGATTTTATCTCCCTTGGGCTTACCCATACGAATTACCTAGTTTTTCCTAAACTATATATATATATATATATATATATATATATATATATATATATATATATATATATATGAGAGAGGGGAGAGAGAGGGGATGGAGAAAGAATTCATACAAATATAAAGTTTGCCACTTAGCTGATTGATGCTATCTTCAGTATCCCGACTCCAGAGTTTCGTTGGCGAGCCCACCAGGAATCACACCATCCACTCCCCAGGGTTGACAATTGACTGTTTATATTTCTCGTTTTTTCTCTTATATATGCACTTTTCATTGGTGGAAGTTTTTTTTTGTGTGTGGGTGTGCTCATGTGTAGAATGTTTTGGTTCCTTCTTGTCACTTTTTCCTCTCTTCCTTATTGATTTTTCACGTTTTCTCTTTTATTTCAGTTGGTAGCAATTTTTACATCCCGTTTTTCAGACAATTACTGTTCTTGTTAATTCTTATGTTTGGAAAACTGTTTTTCATTCTTTTACATAAATAATTTTCTTTTATTAATACTTAAACGATAAGGTAAATATTTATATGTTTTCACTTGGCCATTATTTCTTTTTTACTTATTTGATTTGCTGGTATGTTAAGTATTAATGTGTTAATTTTTGGAGATTATGCTTACAGTTAAATTTTTGTTTATGATTGTTTGAATTTGTATGCAATTCATACAGTCACACACACACATGTATGTATATATACATTCTGTATTTTGGGGGCAGCAAATGTTCATTAAGGAAAATGCTCTTAAAATCGGCAAACATATTGTGTCGATAATCTGTTGATCAACTTTTCCAGATTACGAATAATACTTCTCAGAGAAATTGTCCAAAGTTTTATTTGGAAAGAAATATGGTCCAAGCTCTCCAAGTCATCATTAAGGTAAATAGAGACAAATAGTGAGTTTCGTAGAACGAGTGAGAGTTGTGACGTTGGCAAAGAGTGTTGTGCCGTAGAAAGATGTGATGTCACGTAGGCATGGTATGAGGTGTGTGTGAGAAGGTGGGCTCTTAAATTATAATTGTTTTTATTTGTTTATAAATGGTTGTTTTTGTTGTATGAGTATTACTTCGAGGATCATAAATCCGTTTTTACTATTTGATTTGTTATTGCTTGTGAGTAGCTGTCCAGTGTTAATATGATCCTTATTCTACTTATTAATGTGTTGTATATAGGTCCCCTGATCCGATAGGTGGCAGATGAGTTACCGCGAGAGTGTGGTTGTAGTGTATCCTATGTAAGACGTCTTGACTTCCATTATTCATAGAGAAACATTCCCCAAGTAGGCAAGTATATTCATACATGACATTAACATTACATAGAGAGTTGTAAATTTGGGATATATTATTTTTAGTAACATAATAGTTCTCATGTTTCAACACCAAGAGCAAAAAAGCAAAAAAAGCTGTTTGATCCTCACGCAAAATTTTTGGAATAAATAATTTGAGAACTCTTATGTAGCGAAGGAATCATATGTTTTTAAAAAATAATTATAATTTAGGCTCTACTTTTATATTGAGCACTGTTTTTAAAAAAAATAAAAACAAGAATACTAAAGAACTTCGGATTATTTACCTAACTTGTTCTTTCCTATTTTTCTATATATTTACACACACACACACACACACACACACACACACACACACACACACACACACACATATATATGCGCGCGCGTGTGTATGTTTGTTTGTGTGTGTGTGTTAATGTATAGTTAGGCAGCAAATTCTCTTTTAACCATGTTTCGTTGAATATGACAGACAAGGAAAATTTTATTAAATTTTTTATTTAAATTTTCCTTCATTTTTATATTTACTCGTTTGGTAAGGGAGTGTAAAAATTGCCCATATTTTCTATTGCCCCAAAGGCGTTCGGCCATTTTTTTTAGCCATTTTCAAGGGGTTCGTTTTTAAGTGTTGTTAATTTCTTCATATGTTTGAGATTTTGAGAAACATTGTATTGTTTTGAATACGAGTAGGAGCGTTTATTCCAAGTTCACTTTGCAGAATAATGTCTCCGTGAAAAGGTGAATTGACATTTCCCGTCCATTTATAAAAACGTTTATTATTGGCATGTCAGGAAAGATAACAGAGAAAAAAAACACCTGAGTGGGCAAACTATTAGTAAGAGCAAAAAATGTTATTTTACAGTTATTCTTGCTAGTGTACAATTACTGTTAAGTTATATATTGTTGCCCATGGCTAGTGATTAGTCGTGTTTAAAGTCGTTCTCTTTCATGCGTTATGAGAATCAGCGTGGATGCTTTCGCTTCTGTCCATGTCTGCAGTCTGTGTCCATCCGAAGTACAATTCAATTGTTTTAATAAACTCCTAATGACTAAGCGTAACGGGTCGAAAAATCAAAAAAGGAGAAAGAGAAAAGAAAAAGAAATGAAAGAAAAAAATAAAATGAAAGAAAACAACAAGCAAGAATGACAGAAAATAAAGGATTTAAAAAGTAAAAAAAAAAAAGAAAAGAGGAAAAAGTTATTTTTCTGTCTTTTTTCCGTTTGAAATTGCTTTCTACTTCGTTGGCCGCTCAATTTTGTTCGTGACATTTGCGCGCATGCGTACATATGACCCACCGTAGAAACATGGTTTGTTGACCATTTTGTTGGCGTGGGCGATGAGTCGTTATTTGAGAAGAGGTGGTTGAGGAAATTTCTTGGTTATTGATATTTCAGCTGATCTTAGCATGGGACAAGGCCAAATTAAGGTCTTGCGAGTGTAAAGAATGGTATGTATCCTAAATTGAATTTCATTTTTTACCATTTTGAGATTTAAAATAAAAATGTCTAAAGTGTTCTTCGTATACCTCTCTGAATTATTTTCTTGCTATGGAGTAAAATAGAATTCTTTATTATGATTTATTTAGTTCAGCACCATATTGGGTCAAGTAGCGAACCCTGTGAGTATTAGTGGCTAGCATTACTGTCAACAGTGCGTTATCTGGAATCTGCGTTCAAATCTCAGCTTATTCTGCTGCATTCAGTTTCGCACAAATGAACTTATAAATGACACCAAACCATTTCTCATTTCCAAAGTTATGCTCAAATAGCAGGGTATACCGGGATTTCCAGGTTCGAATAACATTCAGTCTAAGAGAACATCAGCACTGATTTCCAAACCGTGGAGAAGCCAACGGGAAACCACACTGCTATCTTTGCCAAAATTCCAACGCAGTTCACAGACAAAGAAAAGGAAGTTGTGGCATGCCAGATAAACAGTATAACCCAAAATATCTATCTTATCTATCTCCATATATATATATATATATATATATATATATATATATATATATATATATATATATATATATGAAATGGACAAAAGTCCGACAATTATTTTAAGATATTTTATATTTATAAATTCTTTTTTTAAAATGTTTATACATTCTTTTTATAAAAAGAATGTATAAAAATAAAATGTCTTAAAGTAATTGTCGGACTTTGTCCATTTTTATAATGTGTGACGTCATTTGTTTACATTTGTTTACGCCATGAGCAGATATGAATATACGAGAGAGATTCATGGATGATTGAAGTTTAAAAGCAGTAAATTCGACCTTGCTAATCGAACGATCCTCTGTGGCCGAATCGGTTAAAAGGCACGTCAGGCTATATGACGCTTCTGTACAAGAAACAGGTTCGAATCCTGTCGGAGGACGAATATTTTCTATGAAAATTTCTCGGACATTCAGGCCGGTAAATGTTGTTTAATAGTGTTTATTATAAACAGGCATTTACTTAAGATATTTTTTATGTTTATACGTTCTTTTTATAGATACAAATATTTAAGTAAATGCTCTGTTTATAATAAACAGTCAGAGCATTTACTTAAATATTTGTATCTATAAAAAGAACGTATAAACATAAAAAATATCTTTATATATATATATATATATATATATATATATATATATATATATATTATGCTAATAGTAATACTAGGTTGGAAAAACTTCGGATAGCACAACTTGTAAGTCTATCAAAACAAATTGGTACCCGAGGAAACATGTTGGAAAAAAAAAGAAAGAACTAGAAACATCCGAACAGGGCGAAACAAATCGTCCTGTGCCTTAAGTTTTTATTCCAAAGGAAAAACCCTAAGCTAGTAATAAATCGAAAACATAGAGTGCTCAATACACTAAGAAGAGCAGGGATAAATGGAATAAATCCTAAAGACCCAGAAGCAACCTACCCAGGTTTCACCTAAACGGATCTTCAGGGTATGCTGGCTAAAGACGAAATGACATGAAACAATATTTATTGATAAAACCACTAAAAACTAACTGGCATAAAACCACGTGACAGAAGAAGATAGAGAAAAAAACATACACACACACACACACACACATATATATATATATATATATATATATATATATAGAGAGAGAGAGAGAGAGAGAGTTAATCCGAAATTAATGACTCCTATTTTATTTATTTGACCTATGACGTGTCTGTATGGAAGTAGAGGCTGAAACTTTTCGCAAGTAAGCAATAACTTTTTGTCATGACAAATGACGTTAAAATGTGGTCCTACAGAAGGATGATGAGAACACTATGGGCTGCACATTTGAACAATGGCGAAGATTTAGTGAAAACAGAAAAATGACACTTATATTTAACATTAGAAAAAGAAAGTTAAAATTTTATGGCCCATAATGAGAAAATCGGCCTTGAAGAAGTTGACACTGGCACAACATATTGAAGGCAAAGGGAAACAGGAAAGAAAAGCATAGCGAGCCTAAGTAAATGGATGGCGGAACAAGTTTTGGAGAGATATCAAGAAGACAAAATTTATTAAGAGCTAGAAAGAAGAAGAATTTGTGGAGAAGCATGGTCACCAACACCCTGAAGGGACACGGCACATGTAAGAAAAAGAAGCATAACACTGTCTGTTGCAAAGCATAGATGTAGCACATCTAATGAAAATTGAATTCCTCGTTATAATACAGGATATTCAGTTAAAAAAAAAGCGGCAAATTTCTAATTACTTTTTTTTATCTTTCAAGAATAATTGACCTTGAATAACCTTGAATAAATTTCTTGAATACTCATGACCTTGAATAATCATTCGATTTGCGTAATTACTTAAATTTGATTGGCTCTTTTATGAATAATTAATTGCTGCTCGATCTTGTGACTCGTCATTTAAATGTTATTTGCAGACAAATTTTTTCTTTCATTTTGCCCTTCTCGTATGGCTAAACAACACACTATATTTTGAGCGTCAAGTTATTGTACTTTTCAAAGAAGAACACTCGACATAGGGATTGACGATATGTGCAGAAATTCTTCCTGAATTTTGAAGTCCCACCAGTTGTTAGCAGTTTTCAACACTTGTCTCACAACCTTTTGAATTACCGTTTGTTTTTCTCTTTTTACTGGGCACCATTAAGTTAATATTTTTACTAAAAAGACAAATATTCCTAAGGGCTGCAAAAGACAAACAGTTCTGATCAGCCAAGATCACTGAGGTTTTGAAGGAACACAGCACATAGAAGAAATATTAACTATGGGAAAGAATCATTTTTCAAAAAAATACTTGCTCAATCCATCGGTGTTATTGTGCTCCTTGTGAGTGTTGTAGTTTCTATGGAAATACACAGGAGACATTTTTTGGGAGCATTCGTTTCTGATAGCGCTGGTTCACTCGCAAACTGAATTTTACAAATTCTGTCATATATATATATATATATATATATATATATATATATATATATATATATATAATCATTTATTCGAAAATTATAACCTAAAAATGTTATAAAATCACTACAAAAATAGCCATTTTGTTTCAACAATTCTGGTGTCTTCTCAAGTGATGGTATTCACCAGAAATGTTGAAACAAAATGGCTATTTTTGTAGTGATTTTATAACATTTTTATGTTATAATTTACGAATAAATGATTATATTTGCTCTACTCTGTATTGAGCACACTTTTAAGAAAAGTATTTGTTTGTTATTGGAATTTATTCCGTATACACCAATCCTATACTTTATATATATATATATATATATATATATATATATATATATATATATGTATGTATGTATGTATGTATGTATGTATGTATGTATGTATTATTACTTCAGTCCTTATAATTTAGTGAATAACCGAGTTTGAAATAGAGCCCATTTTTTTAAAAATATTTTAAACACAGTTTATTACGTCTATCGGGCTTCGCAACCGAGAAAACTTACAACTGTTAAAAATGGAATTATACAAATAGAGGCGTCTATTTCAAACACGGGTATCCATTAAAATAGCGTTCCAAGTAATAATATATATATATATATATATATATATATATATATATATATATATATATATATAATGGGGATACTGAGGTCAACGTCGAATGGCGATAAGTTATTTCCTCCTTGACCGCACTATTCAAGTCCTGAAGTTTGCGATCAATGATGAAACAGACTGTCGCTACTCTATGGTGACTTCGGTATCTACTTTTATATTTACATTTCTTCTATTCCTGATATTGAGCATTTTAGCCATGAATAAGGCATACCTTAAAACAATACTTTTGTTACACACACACGCTCCGGTCTGAATATTCAGGCTGGTAGATGATAATAAATAAAATATATTGTTTAATAAATAAACACATCATCTACTCAAATAAGATTATCTACTAAAAATAAAGTTTAAGTAATAAAAATATCTCGGATTAATAAATGCAAAATCCATTCCTAAAATGTCTTTGTTTACATTCGGATGCGAAACTGATTAGCTATGTATATTTCGAGAATCGAGAAAAATCTCTGTTTTACAGCACTATTTGGGCT
Organism: Acanthosepion pharaonis; assembly: GCA_903632075.3. Classification (NCBI taxonomy): domain Eukaryota; kingdom Metazoa; phylum Mollusca; class Cephalopoda; order Sepiida; family Sepiidae; genus Acanthosepion; species Acanthosepion pharaonis. Next base: position 1,183,744 of record CAHIKZ030003885.1, read on the forward strand.
TTGTTTGACCATAGCTTCAATGTAGCAGACAGGTCACAGCACATCATATCCAATGACGGTTAACCCTATGAGAACGCAGGTTCGAATCCTGCTGGATAGCGCGTATCTTCCTTATAAGATTTCTCGAACATTCAAGCCAGTAGATGAAAATTAATGAAATATACTGTTTAATAAATAAACAGACCATCTACTCAAATAACATTTTATATATATATATATATATATATAGATAGATAGATAGATAGATGTATATATATATATATATATATATATATATATATATATGAAGAAAAAAATATATACGGAAAAAAATAATTATATACGGAAAAAAAAATTTCCGTATATATTTTTCTTGATACTGTCGGATCTATATCATATATTTGCTTACATATATATATATATATATATATATATATATATATATATATATATAGATAGATAGAGATAGATATAAAATGGGTTACCGCGTCTATTCGCTTATACATATTAGAGCTATTGTATGTCCTTAAGCCAACTGACTCAACTAGGCCCCTGTCTTTTCTTCTCTATTTCCTATACCGAATGTCAACTCATCTTTTCACAGAGACATTATTCTGCAAAGTGAACTTAAATAGAGCCTGTCGAAATTGAACTTGATTTATTATATTCCCTTTTCCGTTTACCCACTCTGCACTATATATATATATATATATATATATATATATATATATATATATATATATATGCCATTAGGGAGTTACGGGGAGTGAAAATTGAATGAGAAAACTTTAGCGAGGATAATGACAATAAAGAAATATATATATATATATATATATATATATATATATATATATATATATGTATATATATATGTATATATATATACATGCTTTTGAGCAGTCGCCTCACTGGACACGTTTCGGATTACAGTGCTAGAAAATGAAAAAATATACCTACTCATAATTTGCAAGCATCCTAAAGAGAGAAATCCTGGTCGAATGTACTAAAATTCTATATAATTCACATTACTGGAAAATCTCACTATGAGAGAGACACTGAATATTAACATGTCACACTCACTATCAATCTCACCTAATTCAACAGTGGGAATGGTGTATTGAAATTTTTCATTGTCTTTGCGATGATCTGTGATATAACGTATAGTTTTGGTCATAGGTTTGCTGTTGAGATCTACCGGATTAGTGTACTCTGAATATATTTCCTTCTCACTGAATCCTGATCAACGTTGAGATTTTTAAAGAACAAAACGAATAATGCAAATAGTGTACATAATACCTCATCTCAGAAATATAGACAGATACTGAAGGATTGTTACTCTTTGTGGATTTTTGTAAGTTTCTTCTCTGGGTTTTATCGACATTGCATTTGGCATTTTGCAGGAAATAATTCCGTATTCAAGGAGGTTGAAGGTGTTTTTGATGTATTTTTTTCATGGGGAAGAATTGTGGGGCTACAGATTCTAAGGGCTCTTAATACGCTGAAAGTGTTGGCTATATTAAAGAAAAATTCTAGGACGTGGCATGTCAGTACTTTACTAGGAGGTGATCCCATTGGTACTCCATAAAAATTCCTATATGCGTGTGTGTAGCCGGAGAGACAGGATGTAGAGAAACAGGAAAAAGGTCAGAGAGTGAAAAATAAAACAAGAAAAATACAAGAAAATATTAAAAAGAATGCAATCAGATAAAGACTGACAAGTGGAAAGAAAACAAATAGGGGAAAAGACTGACCGGAAAATTGGCTGATTTGCGCATGCGTGTCGAGCACCTGTCACCGGACATTAAACTATTGTCCATATTTTGGTTGAACAATCTTTTCTCTTTATTTTCTTTATTTTCTTTCATTCTTTCTCTATCATTTCTTTATTTCTTGTTTAGCTTCAAAGATTTTTTGGCATTTCTCCTTCATTTTTTTTGTTTCTTTCTTGATATTCATCTTACCTTGTATTCATCTTATTTCTTTTTCAATATTTTTCTACTTCTTCTTCATTTCTTTTTCTTTTTCATTTCTTCTTTCTATTATTTTTTGATCATTTTTTTTATATTTTATTTTTTTTATTATCTTCATTTTTCTCTTTCTTTCTCTTTTTCTTTCTATTTTTCTTTCTTTCTTTCTCTTCAGAGAGATTTAGTTTTTTTAGAATCAATTTTTTTCTCGTTCGCACCTTTTTCTTCTTGTTCGTCATTTTTTTTTAGTCTCTCTTTTTTCTTTCGCTACTGTATTATTTTTTCATTGTTTTTCTTCTCTTTTCTTTTTTTCTTTTTTCTTTCTTTCTGTCTTCCTTAAATTAATTTAAGCTCTTGTTTCAAATTCATTCACATATTTACTTCGATTCTTTCTCTTCAAGCGTATTTTATTTTTTAGGCATTTAAAAATTTTTTCTCTCCTTCGTGACTTCTTTTTCTTCATCATTTTTCTTGTTTCTCTTTTATCTTTCACCATCTTATTATTCTTTCATTCTTTTTATTATTTTTTCTTCATTATTTTTTTCGGTCTATTTCCATTTCTTCTTATTCCTTCTTATTCCTTTTTCCTATTCATTTTCTTAGTTCTCTCTTTCGTTTTCTCTTTTCACGTAATTACGTTTTTCGTCATCATGCCGTTCTCCCTGATTTTTCTTCTGTCTTCCTTTTCTTTCTATATTCTTTATTATCATTTTCTTCTCTCTTTTTTTATTGCTTCTTCTGTCACATTTATCATCTTCATCACGGCCACCGTCTTTTTTTTTTCTTTAATGATTTCTTTCTTTCTTTTAATATTCTTTCAATTGTTTTTACTTACTTTTCCTCTTCTTTCATTTGTTCTTTCTTTCTTGCTCTTAGCATTCTTTCTTTTTTTCTTGCACTTCCCATTCTTTCTTTCTTTCTTTCTTTCTTTCTTTCTTTCTTTCTGTTTTCTTTCTTTCTTTTAACTTACTTTCTTTTCCTATTCTTTCATTTGTTCTTTCTTTCTTGCTCTTAACATATTTCTTTCTTTCTTTCTTTCTTTCTTTCTTTCTTTCTTTTTTTCTTTCTTTCTTTCTTTCCATTCGGCGATCGTCCAGACCATTTCATCATCCCAGCCTTACTTGGAAGTCATATCCAGACATATATATTTGTGAATTTGGACGCTCGGGTAATGGCACATTGGGTCCGGGGTTAACCATTGGAACGACGATCTTCGAAATAATTGCGCATCACTCACGACTCTGCGACGATCGAACGTGATTTACATCGATCGGCAACATACCCTGAAAGTTTCTCCGCAAAAATAAACACTAAAAAAATGACTGAGAAAAAAAAAAATAATAAACGAAACCTATGAATTATTCAGGTTAGTGGTTTGGGCACAATGCACTCGAATAAGTGTGACTTAATACGCGCATGCGCATATAATACAGCGTTACCCATTCAGAATAAAATGGCGCTTGAGAAACGAATAATTTTATACTAGAGATCATTGCTGAGGAAAACTACTTGAGAATATATTCATGCATTTATTCGGACTGTTACACATTTTTTTCTGTGTACATTTTTTCTGCAAAGAACTACTTTTGTCCATGTGGTTTATCTTTTAAACTGCGAATGTACTCTTCTTATTGAATATGTTTTGATGTTAACTTAATTCCAACGTCCTGGGTAAGATGATAAACAACATCCGCGTCCTGCGTAAGACGATAAACTACGTCCAACAGCAAGGCATCTGATCAGGAGGTTTTGAGGAGTGTGGAACCACCTCTTAATTGCTGGTGTTCCCAGGTCCACTCTGACCCGAGTTGGTAGCACCTGTTAGCGTCCCAGCTATGGTCAAATAGTTAACACTCAGATTACATCCACGTCCTGGGTATGATGATAAACTACATCCGCGTCCTGGGTATGGCGATAAACTACGTCCACCAGCAAGGCCTCTGATCAGGAGGTTTTGAAAAAATAAATTTACCGGCAGTACATTTTTTAGGAAAAAATATTAATAGAAATAGATTTTTTACACAGCAAAAATATTACCAGGAAAAAAAAAAACAGTTGTCGACATTAAACGACCCATTGAAGTTGATATGCCGTAAAACAAAACAAAACAACAACCAAACCTGAATTCCAACACTTATTTATTGCTCACAATGGTAAAAATACAATACAGAGACTTACATTTTTTTTTAGTAAAAAGGGTTCTTTTGTTTCATAAGTTAATCGAACGTTGAAGACTTGAACTCTTTTTTCCAATATAAACAAAGTCACATGCGATACTGCTTGTAATTTAACCTTTTTCTAGATTATACGTACAACCATAGATGTGAAGAAATGAGAATTGTTCATTTAAAGATGCCATAGTACACCCACACACGAATCTACGAATAGTTCATATTTTCTTTCCAGTGGACAGCATACTGACTATGGGGTGGGGTGCTGACTATGTTGATAACACAGGTATAAGTTGACATGAGAATGGTCTTGAACAAAAAAAAAAAAAAATAGAAAAAAAAAAAATCAACATTCTTTAGCAAGAATTAGAAGAGGTAGGACTTTATATGTAGACTATATGTGAGAATTACAGCGGAGACACGAATAGGCACGAATATTTATTACAATTAGAGCGGAGACACGAATATTTATGAGAAATACTGCTTCGGCACGAATATTTATTACAATTAGAGCGGAGACACAAATATATTATAAGAATTACGACGGAGACACGAATATTTAAGAGAAATTCTGCATGGGCACGGATATTTATGAGGATTACAGCGGAGACACGAATATTTATGAGGATTACAGCGGAGACGCGAATATTTATTACAATTAGAGCGGAGACACGAATATATCATAAGAATTACTGCGGAGACACGAATATTTAAGAGAAACACTGCATGGGCACGGATATTTATGAGGATTACAGCGGAGACACGAATATTTATGAGAAATACTGCTTCGGCACGAATATTTATTACAATTAGAGCGGAGACACAAATATATCATAAGAATTACGACGGAGACACGAATATTTAAGAGAAATTCTGCATGGGCACGGATATTTATGAGGATTACAGCGGAGACACGAATATTTATGAGGATTAGAGCGGAGACGCGAATATTTATTACAATTAGAGCGGAGACACGAATATATCATAAGAATTACGGTGGAGACACGAATATTTAAGAGAAATACTGCATGGGCACGGATATTTATGAGGATTACAGCGGAGACACGAATATTTATGAGGATTAGAGCGGAGACGCGAATATTTATTACAATTAGAGCGGAGACACGAATATATCATAAGAATTACGGCGGAGACACGAATATTTAAGAGAAATACTGCATAGGCACGGATATTTATGAGGATTACAGCGCAGACACGAATATTTATGAGAAATACTGCTTCGACACGAATATTTATTACAATTAGAGCGGAGACGCGAATATATCATAAGAATTACGGTGGAGACACGAATATTTAAGAGAAATACTGCATGGGCACGGATATTTATGAGGATTACAGCGTAGACACTCGCGTATGTCAGAAATTAATTAAAACGAGAAAAAATACATGTTGTCAACTACCCAGAGGGTGATTTGGTGGAAGCATTGGCCAGAGAAATATTTTCTTTAGCGAGAAACGGTAAACTCACACGAGAAATGAGATAGATACACCAATGACAACGGCCATTTTTTTTCTCTGAAAGAAACAAACCGTATATATTCATTTGTATTTCTCTGTACCGAGATTCATATCAGATGTCGGGTTTTTTTTGAAATCATTAGCACAAATTGGCAAACGTTTTTATCTTAGCCTATCAAAATTTGTTATTTCGGAAACAGAATTTATTCAATTATTTATTTTTCTAATTGTAGACGAGAAGCTATCGTTGCACGCGCAACTTCCATAATCAGTTGAATACTTCTGCTTTTACGACTGTTTTATTTGTTTTCACGGCTTATCAACCATTTTCGGCTTATTTAAAGCCAGAATATAATTTTAGATTGTAATTTATATTATATTTTACATGTCAATATTATATATTATACATATTTATATTATATTATATTATACATATCTATAAGTCTACCATTCGTCCATGCTTAGAATATTGCTGCCACATATAGTCCAGTGCTCCTGTTATTTATCTTGAACTCTTTGATAAAACCAAAGAAGACAGAGCAATATTTTTGGTCCTGATCTGGTTTCAGTCACTTTCACACCGCCGTAAGTTTGCTTCCGTGTATTTTTTCTATAAATACTTTCGTCGTAATTGTTCCAAGGATGTCTTCACCCTGTTACCTAGACTTTTTTGAATTTAAGAGCAGTACTAGACTGGCGTCGAGATCTCATCAATTTACAGTTGAGTTGGCTAGATGTAGCCATACATTCTATGCTAAAAGTTACTTTTCTTGCACTCCTCGCTTGTGGAACTCTCCTTCCGCTCCATGCTTTTCAGTCTGCAAAAATTTAAATGCAATGTCAGACGCTATCTACTGTCCTCCTGATTACTCTTTTCCTTTCTCGCTCTTTAGTAATGTTTCTGTTCCTAATTCTTCTACACCCAGTAACACCTTGCGTCTAAGTGGCTTTATTACCTTGCTTGGGGTGAAAGCGGTTTTTTAAAAAAAGTTTCTTTGGTGATAATAATGATACACGTCAGAACATTAACCCATAGCTGGGGGAAAAGAATATTTGCGTGTAAGTGAATATGACAAACCTAATTGGAATTGGAACTCGGCTGTGCGATATCCAATTCCAAGCTGTTAGCCATTACACTATCCGGGCACCTAAGCTTACAGCAGCTGGTATTCCTAAACGGTCATCCATCTCGGTATTGCTTAACTTCGGTAATCTTACGAGAGACAGTGTTTCAACGTCATGTGGCCGTAAGCCCTTATAATCATTTCATACCAAGCAATGCGATGAAGCCACCATGCCACAATTCGTTCACAATAGAGAGAAAGAGGCTGAAGAAACATTACTGAAGAGAAAGAAAGAACGTTAAAAATAACGGTATTCAAGCAGACAAATTAATTTTCAGAGATTTTATTCGCATGGGTTCTGCAAAGTGTTATCGCCGTAAGCCTTTGAATACGTTATGAAGTATTGACGGTAAGTGTGACGCTGAGATCCGAAGACGTATTGGGATGGCCAAAGACTCATTTCAAAAGCTAGGCAGAGTATTATGAGACAGAATACTTCTTTGGTAACAAAGAAAAGAGCACTGGGCTGCTACGTGACACATGTTCTCCTTTACGGCAGCGAATGTTGGACGTTCTCCTCAAAGATGAAGAAGAGAATCGAGTCAACGGAGGTATGATTCTACAGAAACTATGCTAAGGATATCATGAACCGAGCGTTTGAGCAACGATAAGATTTTGGAGAGAATGCAAACAACGAGGAAGCTTATACTTAACATCAGGCAGAAATAGGCAGATGAATTTTCTGAAACACTTAATGAGAAAGGAGGGCTTGGAGAAGCTGATACTCATAGGGAAAGAGGGACAAGAGAAAGCAACGCAGGGCATACCTGGCTGGCTTAGGCAAGTGGATGACAGAATATGGCCTGGAGGAAGTAGCAAAGGGACAAAACTTATTCAGAGCTACAAGGCATAAGGGGAAGTGGAGGGCCATGATCATATACGTCCTGAAGGGACACAGCACAAAAAGAAACACGTCAAAAACAAAAATAAATAAAAAAGACGTCTATCTGCATATATATTTTGGCGGTTGGTCACCTCGGCGTGGTGTAAGGGTTAGTAAGCTTGTCTTGCTAGGTCAGTTACTACTGAAAATTGAGTTCGATCCTCACTGGATGCCCCTTGCTTTCGGCCTTGTGCTACATCTAAGCTACGCTTGGAAAATCTGAAGGGCACCTCGTGATGGCGTAATGGTTAGCAAGCTTGTCTCACTATAACAATTACGGCTGAGTAGTGAGTTCAATCCTCACTGGGTGCCCATTACTTTCGGCCTTGTGCCACATCCAAGCTATGCTTGGAAAATCACTATATTTTGGCGGTCATAGCCTTAGCAACATTAAAATATGCAGTTGACACGGGAAGAGAGTAAATGAGAGCAAGAAGAGAAGGGTAATTATCAATTGTAAAATGACAGATCATATGGTCATTAACAAGAGGAAGAGACAACGATGACATTTACGAATTGGGAACGATAAAACAAAGCAAGTACAGGAGATTATCTGGGAAATATAGCTTCATCTAACTCAAGGAAAGTTGGTTCTCTATGTCGTGCCAGAAAGATTTTCGCGTCTGAGTTCATTCTTCAAATCTATAAATCCGCCATCCATCCTTGCAGGGAATATTGCGGTCATATTGAGGTCCTCGACAAAATCTAGAGACGAATATGCAATGCGATATGTCCTGATCTGGCATCTCGTCTACAGTCGCTTTTCTCGCAGATGTGCTCTGGCTTCCCTCTGTCTCTTCTTCAAGTATTTTCATGGCAACTGTTCCGACGAACTATTTTCGCTGGTTTCCAGACTGCATGAATTTAAGCGAATTACCAGGATGGCATCTCGGTCCCACCCTTTCACTGTCAAAACGGTTAAATGTAACCCTCTCTTCTTCTCAAACAGCTTCTTTTCCGGCACTTCCCGTCTGTAGAACTCCCTTCCCCTTTACTTGCTTCCCCGATGACTATAATCTTCAAATAGTGTAATGTCAATCGACATCTGACACCCTAAGCTTGTTTCCCGTTCTTCTCTGTATCCTTTCCCCAAACATGCCTCTTTACTCTTGTTCTCAATCCTCTGTAACCCCTTGCATGCTAGTGGCACTCCTGCCTTGCTTAGGGTGAATTGCTTTAAAATAATGATTTAACAGTCGACAGAAAAGATAGCCAAAAAAATAATCTAGAGGGGCATGAAAATCTCAGGAGATGCCATCTAAAATTTACACATATTATTAAGAGAAAATAACCTGGCCTGATGAAGAATTCTGTATATATATATATATATATATATATATATATATATATATATATATATATATATATTGTTCACGTACATGTGTTAAATTACTGATGAACTCTATTAGTTTTGTATCCTTTTAGCGTCTTAATCTAAATGCTAACAAGATCGACGAAAGACCGATTTAAAATTCATTTTTTTAAATAAATTCACATATTCTAGGTTTAAATAGAAATTTATGCATACTCAAGGAATACAGTTTCCACAAAAAAGACATCTACAAACCCTTTTGCAACTCGTGCAAACAACTAGTCACGCTTCATTTTTTTTGTTCGCCGTCTCGTTGAAAAAGGACACAGGCGTGTCCGAAAATTCCAATTTTTAAAATCTTTCTCATCATGCTTCAATTTGGTCAAAAGTTTTACTAACATAAAATAAATATTATCGGTTTTATTACCATTATTATTATTTTCGTTGTTTTTTTATCTCTCAAATATTTTTCATCGGCTTACTATATCTGTCACTCTCCCCACTCTCTCTCTCTCTCTCTCTATATATATATATATATATATATATACATATATATATATATATATTTAACTATATAGTATAATCTAGTATAATATATTTATATTATAGTATATGTATAGCATAATAGTATTAATATAATACAATATATTTGTGTGCATTTGTGGGCGTGAGTGTACTTTAATGTGTATACAAGTATGTACTTTTGTATGTACAAACGAGTTTATATGTGTGTATGTCTGAAAACAACTACAAAAGAAATACAAATAAAATGTGAGCGTTGATTGGTCCGCTTCTACTATTTGCGCATGCGTGTTAGAGCAAAACATTTGCATCTTCGCATGATTGCCTGTGAGCGGTCGCATTTTCGGCAACTCCGATCGGCAAAGATGGCATGTGAATCAGATAACGTTGTCGATTGCCGAAATTCTTCATTTCGCCTATCAGATGAAGCTTCTGCTCTCTGATTGGCATCAAGAAAGTGAATTCCTAATCGTTGTTACACTCCAAAGAGAAATCGACACTTTCAAACAAAACTGCATTCTCTCCCCACACTAACTTCAAATGCACTTTCCCCCTTCACTGTACATTCATCACAAGCATACAAGCATATGTTTAAAAGTGTATATATATATATATATATATATATATATATATATATATATATATATATATATATATACTACTGTTCAAAAGTTCGAGGAAACTACTGGTAAGTTTTTACATTGAGCCATAAAGTAGTTTTGTATTTTAAATAAGAGAAAATTATTATACAAGGTTAAAAGAAAAGTGACACATGATTTTTTATTAGAAATATTATGGTGACATGATTAAATTTTGCTCCCGTCAAAATATTCTCCTTTGGCATTGATTACTGCTGCACAAATATTTGGCATTGGTTGCAAAAGTTTCTCAAAGTATAAGTTTGATAATTGATTCCATTTTCTTTTTTAATGACTCTGAGAGCTCTTTTTCAATTGTTTACACTTTTCTATCAAGTTCATCAGATGCTAATTCTGACGGTGGATTAAAAAATTGAACTGCAATTCGTATATATATATATATATATATATATATATATATATATATATATATATATATATATATTTGCATATGTATGTGCTAATAACAGTTTACTTCTATTCCTATGTGCGTGATAATGATAAACACAATTGTGTGTGCCCACATAACATTATTTGTCCCCCTCGCACACGTACATGCACTCTCTCTCTATCTCTCTCTGTTTCACACACACACACACACACACACACACACATATATACAGATAGATATATATAGATATATATATAGGCTGACCGCTATGTCACGTTGAACCACCGTTTTGCATTCGATCACTGAAGTTAAGCAACGCCTAATCTAGCCATTACCTAGAATAGTGACGGCTTGGGAATGCAAGGTGGTGTATGCTTGGATGTGCGGGTAATGGATAACAGTTCGGGGTGAGAAATCGGAGTGTCGGGTTCGAATTGTCGTTGGAGTCGTTACAGTCACTCCCACGAAAGTAAACTTGGGGAAGGTATGAATCCATCTTTTCTCTACTGTAGAACTTATCATTATCTACAAATACAATATTCACTGGAAACATATTCTTACAATCCCAAAATAAATTTCAGATTTAAATATCCTAGAAAAGATTAATAAGGGGTAAAAACAACCCCCCTCTCTCTCTCTCTCTCTCTCTCTCTCTCTCTCTGTATATATATATATATATATATATATTTGGTATTAGTGCAGTAATTGCGTTTTTATACTGATTCATTACGGGCGACTGACAAGGTACTGCAGTTAAGCTTTTTATTTAAAGTTTGTAAAAACTGTCTCAAAATTCTGCATATCCGAGCGCTTTCGGCTATTCTTTTACCCATTATCAAGGATGATTTTATTTTTTATTTTTAACTGAATGTTTAGGTTTTTATGCATGTGTCTGAACTTATAGAAATGTTTTATTTTTCAAACACGGTTAGCACATTATGACAGTGTTCATAGTTAATGTTATTGAGTTTTGGGTTTTCCTTTTTATTAGTGTTTCCATTATTTTAAATCTTTTTTTTAATATGTGGATGAGGCTATTATACTTGAATTTTCTACTAGTATATTGCGGATGGAGTTTGATAGTTTTTTCTTGTGTGTTCTAATTGTGCTATGGTCGGGTTGGTGTAAATTGAGTCGTCCAGATAGGCATATAGTGGTATGACCAATATAATTATTTATGAGTTTGGTTTGATCAGGAAAACAGTTCCTTAAGGAACATTTGAATCTATCTATCTATCTATCTATCTATCTATCTATCTATCTATCTATCTATCTATCTATCTATATATGATAGGTGTGTGGCGCTGGGATTAAAACGTTAACGGCCCGACGGTGAGAACCTTGTTCGAATTTCTTCTGCATCTTTTATGCGATCATTGTTCTCCACAACTTCCTGTGCAGGATTGTTGTCTCATACGAAACATACACATAAAAACTCATAGACACTCATACGTCGAAAACGACGGGAGAATCCATCATATATATATATATATATATGTGTGTGTGTGTGTGTGTGTGTGTGTGTGTGTGTGTGTGAACAAAATGACTAAAAAGACAAATGAAAAAAATTTTAAGAGGCGAGTTTATTTTGGACTTTACAAAGGCAAATGTAGGATTTATTTTGTTTCAAGTGTTTATATGCAAAAGCAAGGTTGTCATTGGCTTTTAGTTTTGGGAACGTTGATGAATCAAGTGGTTGAAAAGTGAGCCAAAACAAAAATTTTAAAAAACAGACGGTTAGAAGATTAGAGGGCGAAGATCATTTCGAATAAGTTGGATAATGATCCTCCTGGATAGCGGTTTGGATTGAGGAATAGGAGAGCCGTGTTCGAATTCCAGTCGAATCCGTTACATTCACTTACGAAAGGTGTGAATCGTCTTCTCCCTCCAGCTATGGGTAAATAGTAGGACAGACTGGGTTCTATAGCCTTGGATGGCAACTGGTCTAGGAGAAGGGCAACTCTGAATTCAAAACCTGCGGAGGGTCGTTTGGGGACCTTGTGGCATATAGTGCACCAGGTCTCTGTATTCGACCCTTCAAAAAGCTATGGTTAATTAATGATGAACATGTCATTTTCGTTTATGATCGATTTCATTACGTTAAGCTTGGAGTGTAATTATACATTATTATTGCTCAAAATAGAATTCACTACAGTTATAAAAAGCTCGGAGAATTCCAGTAAGATATCTTTAATCATTTGTCAGATACAACGGTTCGAAGCTTTATCTAACAAAATGATACTTTTCGTGTTGCATGATTTGGATAATTTTACTGTTACACTCGGTCTCTCTCTCTCTCTCTCTCTCTCTCACTCACACACACTCTCTCTCTCTCTCTCTCTCTCTATATATATATATATATATATATATATATATATATAGTGGGGGGCGCACCGAATAACTGAGAAAAAATTACAAATGAAAACAAAGCTAAAAAATCAGTATATTTAAAAAAAAACCTGTACTGACGTCTAACTAAACGATAAAGATAATTAAATAGAACCACATGTATACTACCACCTTCTCTTACATTCATATCACATACCCTATTAATCGTTACTATTTCGCTTGCAGCCATCTATCTTGCGTGGCTCTTGAGCCTTTTGGGTAAAATTTAGGAAAAATAAAGGATGCAATTTTGGAGCTTTCAGCCCCTATAATCCTGATTTTATTTTACCCTTCCAGTCATGATTCACATTGCATATGTGACATGCTTGTAGATTCATTTGACATTAACATATATACTGATTCTTTCAGTTTCTGTATTTTCCGCTTGAGGTCTTGTAAATAAGTGTCTTGTAAGATTAAACGTTTGGTTCACGGTCTTTGTCTGTTGCAATTTCTGAAGTCGTTTAGTTCAATGCTAAGCAATTTCCCAGCTTAGGTTTAAAGACATTGTTTGACGAATTAAGAATATTGACCAGCCAAAGGTTGAGAGCTTAATACGTAAAAAAAAAAAAAAAAAAAACGAATCGAAGTAAAAATGCATCAAATAAGATACTTTTAAATGGATTAGATTTCCATTCAAAGCTTTCTGAAGTTTATTGGATGCATTATGCATCCGGAAAAAGGCAAAGAATCTATAGACAACATGGACGTACCGTATTTTCCATACGTTGTGTGAGAATTTAATTACCGGAGTGACTCACTAAAAGCCATTTTTGCTTATCTGGTCAACATTGGCTGCTCTCAGCTTCCAAGTGTTCCCTTGTGATGAGTGAGACACTTCTTTGAAATAATGGCATCAATACTGGAAACGTTGTTGGAAAATCGTTTCCCACTATAAACTTTGAGTAATATAGACACATGTTGCTGGATGTCAGCAAATCTTTCAGTGTATTTATCAATTTTGGTTGTAACCCCAGATCGCAGGATCTAAGTCTGTTGGATAATGTGGATGGCCTCTATTTTTTCTAATGAATTCTTAACCAGGAACTCGCGAACGTATCTTACGCAGGAGGACCGGTGTGGTCTTTCCTTACATATTCCCTTATTCTCTCATCAGTTTCAGATTTAATCCTCATGCTTCACAATTTCTCCAAAAATGCATCTGTTCTTTGCGTGTTTGGTGGCTCAGTTCTTGCGCATCGTGCCAATTTAATCTTTCCTTGAACCACTTGTGCCACTGAGAAACACTCAACTTTTTCCATTGCATTTTACCCATAAACCATTTTTAATGGAGATAGCAAGCTTCACACAATTCTTGATGTTAATACACTGCTCCAGATTTCTGCCAACACACATGAACACGTACAACTTCCTTTACTGCTCGGAAACGAATGATTATCTGGCCTGCATCTCAAGAAAGTGGTGCTTCTAATATATCCGAACATGCTCGCGTCCCAATGTTTGCTTCACTCATTGCTTGGTTGATTTTGTGTAGTGGCATATCAAACAATATGGGTTATTTAAATAATTTGAACACAATCCTATGGCTTCAACTATATATATTTTTAAACGCAGTTGTATGCTTTCATCTACCGATAAAATGTATTGCTGATCATTTTACTATATGTATTGGTCTTTTTTATACAAAAATGTATTGTTGGTATTTTTACGATTAAAATGTATTTTTATACATTCATAGAGTTTTTGCTTAAGGGGTTTATTATTTGTGGGACCTTAACAGGTGCTAGCACCCCAGATCAGGGTGGATCTGAGAACAACAATAATTAAGAGGTGGTTTCATGCTCCTCAAAGCCTCCAATCTCCCTATCAGATGTCTTGCTGACGGATTTTTCTTAACATCATACTCAGGACAATGACTCGTTACTCCAGAAACTCTCTGTGGGCATTACTGGAATTTCATTGTTATACCACGTATATTAACACTTACATAAATTTATATGGCCACTTACATGAATTTATTATATATCCTGTTGATAGCGGCTGCTAAAATATCATCCCAGAAACAATGTTCTTTCACGGACAACAAAGGAAAAAAATATTCGTAAAATATTAATTCTTAATTATTTTGATTAATCTATCAATGCAAACCATAAAATTCGATAATAATTATTAAAGAAAATGCCGTGGACGTTATGGCTCTCCACATTTTCCGGTTCTCTTTTCGATAAATCTCCTAATCTCTGTTTGGTAGATTATGTTTTCTCTTGTGCTCCATATGTCCTGTTAATGACAACTTGTTCCAAGACCTCATCTTTTAATATGAGCCTTAGAAATTTTAACTTTTTTTCACTTAGTTAATCTTACTAAGTAAGTCATGCGTTGTTTCTTTTGTCCCTCTTGCCTTTAATCTGCCCTGTGAGCATTAATTTTTGCAAGCCCTCTTTCCTCATTATGTGCCTTCGAAGTTTCAACTGTCTATTTCTGATGTTAAGTAAAAGTATCATTTTTGTTTCCTCTTTCTGATCAACTTTGTAGTTTCTCACATGTTCGGTCCATGGAATTCTCAGCATCCTTCTATAGAACCACATTTCTGTTGCCTCAAGTCTTTTCGTCATCTGTGAAGAAATTTTTCAGCATTCACTGACATAGGAGGATTGATATTATATAACAGTTCAGTAGGCTTTTCTTTGCTTCTAACGAAAATTTCCTGTTTCTTAATACTTTGCTTAGCTTTTGGAAGGCATCTTTGACTATTGCAATGTGACTTCGGATTTCATTGTCGCATTTTTTGTCCGCTGATAAAATACTGAAATATTGAAATTTATGCGCCTGCTTAATTTTGGTATCGATAATTTGTAATTAGCAATTTAGGTCTTTATTAATTAAATGTTTTTAAAAACGCCATTATTATTATTATTATTATTATTATTATTATTATTATAAAATCTGGTAATAATTAAGTTTTTAAAAAAATAGCTATTAATTATAGGCTTCTAAAATGATTTGCTATTAATAGTAAGAACTTGTCGTTTTCTTCATTCTCCCTATTTTACTCGAGGTATAGAGCCATTTTAATCACAGAGCGAGATTTAAAATATGAGAAAAGTTAACAAGTCAGCTTCTTGTGTTTTTTCTGTCCTTTTTTCGAAATAATTCTCGACGCTAAAAGACGATATTCAATCCATTGCTAAGTCAGCTGCTAAGAAAATATGTTCCCTGTGTGGTGCTAGACAATTTTTCAGAATCTACCTTACATATGTATATGTCTACCATTCGTCCATGCTTAGAATATTGCTGCCACAATTGGTCCGGTGTTCCTGCTATTTATCTAGACACCCTTGATAAAACACAAAGAAAAATAAGCAATAATATTCGTCCTGTTCTTGCGTGTCGGCTTCACTCATTTTCTCACCGCCGTGAAGTTGCCTCTCCGTGCCTTTTCTATAAGAGGGTATTGTTTGCATAAACTCTTCGCTATGGTACCTAGACGTTTTGAATTTAAGCGCAATACTAGACTAGCGACATGGTCTCATCAATTTACCTTTGAGTTGGCTAGATGTAACCGTAAGTTCTATGCTAATAGTTTCTTCTCTCGCACTTCTCACTTGTGGAACTACTTTCCGGTTCTATGTCTTCCAGCCAGTTTTACTCTTCAAAAATTTAAATCGAATATAAATTACTATCTAATGTTTTCTTGATTACACCTTGCTTTTTGTTCCTACTCCTTAATAATGCTTCTTTTTTTCTACACTCATTAACCTCTTTTGTCTTTATGGTCTTGCTTGGGGTGAACTCGATAAAAGAGGTATCTCAACTCAAATACATATCCGTCAGTTAAATGCCGACGTGAAACACGCTTGTGTGATCATGTCTCTTTTGATTCATGACTGACGAGGCAGAAGATTTTCACGCAGTTGTCTGCCGTTTCTTTTGGTTGCCAGCCAAAACTATAGAACTGTTAGTCAGCTTATAGCTGGTAGGGGAGAAGTAATAGGTTCATGCCTTTTGCAAGCGTAATTGTGCTTAAGTGAATGTAAAAAACTCGACTGGAATTCGAACTCGGCTCTCTGAATTCTCATTCCGAGCCGGTATCCAATACACCACAACACGTACAAAACTAACAGTGCTGTCGAAAGCATGTTTATATAAACAGCTTAATATTGTCTACACCAGTGGTTCTTAACTTTTTTTACCCATGGACAACTTTTATTCGATTTTTTTTTAATAGAACGCCATAACTGTTCTATGAAAAAAAAAAAAAGAAGCTTATTTCGTTTTTTACTAACAGATAAGTTTAGGAATCTTTATATAATTTTCCTTTGTATATACAATGCTTTCTTTATATATCCTTCACAGTTTTTATGTAACTTTTATCATCTGTTATCATCTAGAAAGGGTTACTGGATGAGGAATAACCAAAACGGAAGTTGGAAATGAAATGGTAATCTTTATGACATCAACAAAATACGATACTCGCCAGCGGCGTGAAGTAGGTAAACCACTGCTAGTGGTAGACTACGTAGACAGCATATTGCCCCCACTTAAAATAGTATCCAACGTATTCATGAGGATTGGGACATACCCATTAGTGTTCATAGGTACGATATATAACATAAAACATCTAGTCGAATAAAAGGGACGCTAACTTACATCGCTTGTTTGTTTGTTTGTTTGTTTGTTTGACGGCATATCAACCTCAATGGGTTATTTAACGCCGACAAAAATGTTTATTGCTGGAAATATATTTTTTTCAAAAATCTATTTCTGGAAATATTTTTTCTTCAAAAATCTATTTCTGAGAATATTTTTCTTGAAGAAATCTATGGCTGATAATGTTTTTTTTTTGTTTTTTTTTTTTTAAATGTAAAGCTGTTTGTATTGCTGGTATTTTTTTTAAAGTATTGCCGATAATAATTTTTCCTTCAAAAATTATTGTTGGTATTTTTTTTATTACAAAGTATTTCTGGTATTAAAACCTATTTTTACACAAGTTTGGGTGTTAACAATTTGCCCAAAGCTGGGAACCTAACAGGTGTTACCGCCCCGAGTCAGGGTGGACCTGGGAACACCAGCAATAAAGAGGTGGTTTCACGCTCCTCAAAACCTGCTGATCAGACGCCTTGCTGCTGGACGTAGTTTATCATCTTACACAGGACGCGGATGTAGTTTATCGTCATATCCAGGACGTGATATCGCTTGATCTCGTTTTCTGCTAGTTTTAGAGTTTTCTACTTTTAGTATTTGAATATGGCGTAGATTACTGTAGAAATTCCACTTCTTAGTTGTAACAAATGTTCCAGACTGAAATTGTTCTACGGACAACCAAAACACTATCGTGGACTCAATTTGTTATTTCTTTGTGTGGAGCTCCACTAACGTTACGTGGGTCCCACAGTGCCTATAGACCCCGGTAGAAAAACACTGATGTACACAAATCCACTTTGAAAAATTATTTACAACAATGGATGCCTTCATGTATTAGGCATGCGTAAAGGTTTCCCGCGCTTATTTTATTAACATATCCGTTGCTTTAAACGTACGTATATGTTTTTTTTTTCGAAATTTGCTTAGTCGATGTTTATATACTTTTTAAGTCACAGTAAAAATATCGTTTCGTATCGTGTGTTTTAAACACTTGCTAGTGCTCAATGCTGTCTCCAAACAAGCGTAGGCACAGTGCCCAGTAAAAAAAAAAAGCGGGAAATTCAGAAAGACGCAAGACAACCGTTGAAAACTGGTGACAACTGATGTGACTAAATAATTCAGGAAGAATTTTTTCACATTTCGTCAATCCCCACAACGGATATTCTTTGAAAAGTACGATAACTTGACGCTCAAAACAAGTGAATTGTTTAGCCATACGATAAAGGCAGAGCAAAAGTCGAAAGTTGTCTGCAAATAACCTTAAAATGCCGAGTCACAAGATCGGGTAGCAATTAATCAATCATAAATGAAGCAAGTTAATTAATTACGCAAGAGTCTGAATCTTGAATGATTATTCAAGGTCATCAGTATCCAAGAAATTTATTCAAGGTTATTCAAGGTCAATTATTCCTGAAAGATAAAACAATGATAATAAATTTTCCGCTTTTTTACTGATCCCCCTTTTGCAGCGTGCAATGCGACCTGTTGTGGGCTGTATGTTTTTTTCTATTGTGTATTGGGGGTGTTAATTAACTTGTCGCCGTCCCTGAAAAATCACCGTCAGAGCTTTACAGCCAGGACCCGCCATTCCAACGTACACAAGATTGAATAATCATTATTCCCTTCGTATTTCATTGGTAAGAGTGAAGTTCAACTCAGTCTTTTCCCGAGAAGCGCTATATTACGGAACAGACTCCCGAGAGGATGCTTCCCTGATGACTACAGACTTAACCTCTTCACGTCTACGCTCAGCCATTATGTATTTTACATCATCTGGTCTTACGATATTGAGTCACCCCCCACGAGGGTGTCATGTGGCACAAGGCCTTTTTAACGTGGGCATTCCGAGCCCGTGGGCTCAAAAATACGCCCATTGAACCCGTATATACGGGTTCAGGGTTGTTTTACCTCCCCGAAGGAGACTCCGCCCTTCGGCGGAGCCTCCTTCGGGTTCCTCCCGTCCGTAGGAAGAGAGTTCAACCGAGCAGTCGGTTCAGACTTGAACGACTGACTCTTCTGCTCTTACTTACGCCTCTTACCTCAATACAACAACCTTACTCAGTAACTCTCTACATTGTGTGGCTCTTGGGGCTTGGATTGGAGGAATATTAATGAAAAAGAAAATACTCAACAGACAACTTTTTTCTGTTTTTCTCAAAACAGGTCAGCATAACCAAACAACGATGTTACAGCAAAGTGGGTGGAATTGCCAATGCGCCCAGAGGGAATCACTTTTCCTATTGTATTTTTCATATAAGTATAGATTAAGCAGTTCAAATTGAATATCATATATATATATATATATATATATATATATATATATATATATATATATATATATTATATACAGTAGCGTCAAAACTAAGGACAAAAATTTTAAAACCTAATATTTGTTAGAAATAACAACTGTGAAAAGCTGAAATTTTGACAACTTAAATCATCCATAATAACATACTAAATGAATATTTGCAAATATAAACAATATATCTAACAAATATTAGGTTTTAAAATATAGTTTTATATGTATATATATAAAAATTATCAATTAACTGATTGAAAAATATGGTTTTTTTTTCGATCACAGTAAAACATGTTTCAAAAAAGGGACTTCAAATTTAATTAAAATTTTAAACCGTTTAATATTGAATAAATTATTTTAGAATATATAAATTCATAACTGTTTCAAGGATACAGATAAAAAGACTGGGGCGAATTTTTTATTAACTATTGTTGTATCAATCAATTTAGGGGTGTATTTTTCAACGAATTCTGACATCCGTTAAATGCATGTCGTCTGTTTTTTTTTTTTTTTATAAACAGTAGAAAGTTTTTCGGTATCGTTATATGTTTCTAAGAATACGTTTTATTCAACTCCAATTTTAAAATATATACTTAATTACTTTATTTAAATATCATTTTACATTATTTAAAAAATCAAATATAAGTATGTATATTACCAGTCCCATTTTTAATTTTATTTTAAAAATTATTTAAGGAAAAAAAGAATTATTTCTTTGATTCAGTAAATTTTATTTTATAAACTTAGTAATATATATATTATATAAAAGAACATTCATTTAATGACCTACATATTCTAGCTTTTCTTATAATTTCCATTTTATAATATTTATGCTCTGTATTTCAGCACTGTTTTGTAAAATAAAAAATATCAATAAAAAAAACCTGATTATATATTTTTACTGTTCTTTTCTTTCTTTTATATATATATATATATATATATATATATATATATATATATATATATATATATATCATGTTGAAACTTGACTAAATGGAATAATAATGCAACATAAAATGTACTTAGAACAAAATGTATTGAAACAAGAAAGTGTACAATATTTTTGGTTTCCTGGAGAATGTGTTGACTGAGTCGCAGTCAGGCAGAGTCAAATTCCTCCTCCTCTATTCCGTACCAACCATATTTATAAATAATCTATACAAATTAGGTGGATCCTACCACAACAATATATATATATAAGTTACATGTAACATTAGATTATTGATGTCTGGAATCTTAAATTTTCCCTCGTAAAATCATTGTTTAATCTTCTAGATTTTTTGGTTTTAGGTCTTTCTTCAAACCTTCGGAGTTTCTGCCTTCTAGCCTCGTTGGTTAGGCGTTTATATAACTTTTTGTTATCCGGTTGTAATGTGTTTGAATATCCTAAATTTATTTGGGTTCGAAAAAATATTATATGTAGTCAGAAATAATGTTAAACGAAAAATTTCCATTAATTACTTTTAAGTTACACAGAGCTATTTCAATTGTCAGGAAAA
>CAHIKZ030003885.1:1210000-1270000 GCA_903632075.3 Acanthosepion pharaonis
CATCGCCTGATGAGGAACAATTTTTATAGTTCCGAAACATAGAAATTTTTGTGTATCGATGTAAAATATTATAATAAAGGGTAGAGAATTGGCGTGGGCTAGCTGCACTTGATGAGGGTGAAAAATGTCTCTCTGAGCTTTGGTTAGCAATCCTTTTAGTGTTGGTTTCACGATAAAAAGACTCCAGATGAGAAGAAAAACCATTGACAGCTTAACCCGGTCATTATATTACATGTGTCTTCCAAGAGGCGTGTACTGGCTGATACTGACTGTGATCCGGAGAGGTTAAACTCCGCGATAATAACACATGAGGACTGTTGTTCGGCGTTTCCGTGGCAAGTCGTTTGCGCCGTTAATTTTTTATCGACAGATCCAAAATGTGTGGATGGTCCTACACAAGCCTTCACCACTTGAAACAAATTATTGCGTTGGTTTTCTGACAACTACATTTATTTAGTTTCACACATATCAGGTTACTGCGAAAAACTCTACAAAACAACATCAACTTCGTCTTGGCACTTGGAATGTACGAACTCTCCAGGACAACAACTCAACACCAGAAAGAAAAAACAGCTCTGGTCTCATTGGAGCTAAAGAAGTACAACATAGATATGGCTGTACTGAGAAGTAACCATCAGTCGACTACATGAAACGAGAAAGCAAAATAAGACATCTAACAGTGTTTCTGCTGCACTTGAATACAATACATTCTCCTGTACTATTTGTGGTCTTCTATGCAACCTTTCTTGCATCAGCATTCCAATCAAGAACTTTGAAGAGGTAGCTATGAAGAGATCAGAGAATCGTTCTAGCTGCCATTCAGGAATTATGTACCATCAAGAAGTAAGCATCAGTCGACGACATGAAATGAGAAAGCAAAATAAGACATCTAACAGTGTTTCTGCTGCACTTGAATACAATACATTCTCCTGTACTATTTGTGGTCTTCTATGCAACCTTTCTTGCATCAGCATTCCAATCAAGAACTTTGAAGAGGTAGCTATGAAGAGATCAGAGAATCGTTCTAGCTGCCATTCAGGAATTATGTACCATCAAGAAGTAAGCATCAGTCGACGACATGAAATGAGAAAGAAAAATAAGACATCTAACAGTGTTCCCGCTGCACTTGAATACAATACATTGTACTGTACTGTTTGTGGTCTTTTGTGCAATTCTCGAGCCGGTCTCAAAAGTCATGCCAGTCATAATTAGTTCGTGCTCGTCGGAACCTCATACGTCGAACTCGACTCGATATATATATATATATATATATATATATATATATATATATATATATATATATATATATATATATATGTTGCATTTGAATATTCTAATAGTGGGATTAATTTCTAAATTTTAGATTATTTGCGATCTATTCACTTCTGCTGTTTTCTCCGGTTGCACCATTGCTCTGTGTGACTCAAGCTCTTTTATTTATATTTATAAACATTTTACAAATCGAAACTATGAACTAGAATTGGAATGAGTCCATCATAAAAATTCAGGACGTGGAATTAATCAATAACGAACACGTTGATTACTTTGCTGTATGGAGCAGTTATAACAAATTTAGTACACGAATAAGGAAATTGAACATATCAGGGTGGGGAAGACATGATACCAGAGTTGCAAAATCTTATAAGCATTAATTTAAAATCTTCTTATTAATAACTGCCTTGTTTATTTCCAGGGAAACTGAACTACATCTGCGTTCTGGGTAAGAGGATAAACTACATCCGCGTCCTGGGTAAGACAATAAACTATATCCAACAGAACCGCCTCAGATCAGGAGCTTTTGAGGAGCGTGGAACCACCTTTTAATTGCTTGTGTTCCCAGGTCTACTCTGATCCGGGGTGGTAGCAGCTGTCGGCGCCTCAACTATGGGCAAATAGTTAACCCCCACTATAAAAGTATAAAAATAGTTTTTAATACCAGCAATACATTTTTGGAAAAAAATATTGCTAACTATATACTTTGGAAAAAATATATTACCAGCAATAAAAAATTTGACGACATTAAATAACCCATCAAGGTTGATATGCCGTAAAACAAAACAAACCGACGTTTAGTCTGTAAGAAAGTGGTTGTAGAGTGGGAAATAATTCATCACTCACAAGGCTGCATAGACACTTTTGTACAATTACAAGACAGGCAAGTGAGGTCTGTGCATCTGCAGCCCAGACATGGCAGATTCTTGGTCTGATCTCTCTTTTGCATAGATAGGTTATATAATAGGGGGAGTCAGATACTTACTGGATCGGTAGAATGACACGAGCATTTATACAGATCTGTATATCAAACTAATAATTGGTAAATGAATGAAAAAAAAATGGAATAATACTCACGTCACGCGTTTCAATCCTGGATACGACTTCTTCAGAGAAATAGTTTTTTTTATCAATTGAATCAGTTTTATATATATGAGACCAAGGACCTAATATAAGAAACGGCGGTTACAATTTGCCATCGAGAAACATTGGAGATCTAGAGACACTTTAAAATTATTTTTTATAAAATTGATATTCAATATATTATAATGCGTAACCTATATTTATTCATCTTTTCATCTATATCGTGTAATATTATAAAAAAGGAGAGAAAGAAACGAAAATCAAAGTCGACATGTATAAAACATAATGAATAGAACATTTAATGAAGTTCTGGATCTAGGTAGGCTGAACAACAAAAACTTTTTAAATTTAATTTTAAACCAAACATTCTTGCATTTTCAACATTTGTCGACTTGAAATTCTTGCCGGCGTCCGTTTATTGCATTACCTCGTCAACTACAGAGACGACGCATTTCGCCGAACGTGACGTGTGCTGAGTTCGGAATCGTCAGCTCACAAGGAATGATAAAAATCTGTGAGGAAAAAATACGTTGAGAATTTTGTAGGATAAAAAGGGGGCAATAAATTAAATTACATCATGAAATCCGGTAACCAGAAATTAGAAAATATTGGGTTCAGTTTCTATCGGGCGGAATGAAAGATAAAAACCTGTGTAAAGAAAATGCGTTCTGATTTTTTAAGGATTCAAACCTAAATAAGCCGAACAAAACACACGTCACCTCCGTGAAACGCGTCGTTTATATATATATATATATATATATATATATATATATATATATATATATATATATATATATATATATAGTCTTAAGATGTGCCATATTTATGGGATAAGTGCTCAATATCAGAGATAGAGCGTGTGTAAATATAAAATTGAACATAGAAGTCAACACTTAGAGGTGACAGGCTGTTTCATGCTAGATGGTCTAACGATTGCGTCTAGCATGAAAACAGACTGTCGCCTCTAAGTGTTGACTTTATGTTAACTTATATATATGTGTGTGTGTGTGCATATATGTGTGGGTGTGTATATATATATGTGCATATATATATGTGTATATATATGTGTGTGTGTGTGTGTGTGTATATATATATATATGTGTGTGTACATATACATATGTGTGTGTATATATTTATACATATGTGTGTGTATATATGTGCGTGTATATATATATATATATATATACACTGTAAAGTTATAAATTTTAAAGTGCACACGATCTTTATGGACACCCTGTATATGTGTGTTTGTATATATATATATATATATATATATATATATATATATATATATATATATATATATATATATACACACACACATATATATATATATATATATATATATTAGCGTGGGCAAAATTAATGACGTAATAATGTCGTTTTTTGATGTATTTTTTAACGTCAAAAAACGATATTATTACGTCATTATTTTTGCACCAACCTAATATATATATATAACCAGGTAGGCAATGACTGACCACTACTTTAAGTTTCATGTGTTTGCACACTGTCTTCAGGCAGCCAGTAACTTGCAGTAATAAGATGATTACCTT
Organism: Acanthosepion pharaonis; assembly: GCA_903632075.3. Taxonomy (NCBI): domain Eukaryota; kingdom Metazoa; phylum Mollusca; class Cephalopoda; order Sepiida; family Sepiidae; genus Acanthosepion; species Acanthosepion pharaonis. Next base: position 1,213,912 of record CAHIKZ030003885.1, read on the forward strand.
ATGTACCACCGGACGAGTAGAATTTAATAAGCCAACCAAACTTGCACCTCATTTTTATGATATAGAGCACTTTTACGCCAGAAGGCTACTTTTGGGCAGACTCTATTTCGATCTGCTTATTCAAACCTTGGAATGTTATATTCTCCAGCATGAATTTGGTTTTCTGGTCTTGCTGAGCACTTTTTTGGGCTTAATGCTTCAGCTCCTGTACCATGACACCAGTTTCTCTTGTTACTGAGCGCTTTTTGCTAGACTGGCAAGCCACCTCCCGGCCGATTTTTTTTTGTTTTTTTGGGGGGCATTTCCGATCTTGGCTGGATGATCAACCCTCGCAACTGTGCGACTTTCGTTTGCTTGTCAAATTGTACTCGTCCGGTGGTATATAATTACCTCCATCCGAACCTGCTTAGGTTTTCTCAGACGAGAAAAAGTTGGTGAACGCACAGAATAACTGTTGGCTTGCTATGCTGCCAAATGATGTACCGAGGGCGATGAAAACTAAATATCCAGTCAACATCATGATATTTGGAATGATCACTAGTAATGGTGCCGTTATGCTTCCTTTCATGGCCTCAGACTCAACACTTAGGCCTATATCAAGTGCAGTGAGGACTGTCCATCTAACTGCTAAGACTACAACTCCTTCGATTATTATGTCTGGGGAGAGAGACCAATAAAACTCCTTGTTACACCAAAGATGAACTGAAGGCAACGATTATGACACTATTGATCAACTTAAATAAGGTGTCCGTCCAGAAGAGTTGCAGGAGATTCCGAAGTCATCAGGAGTCAGTAGTTGAAGCTAACGGCGATTTTATTGAATAAATTTACTTTGCAGTGTTTCAAGATATTTTTGTGTACTTTTGGTAAATATATCTGTTAAAATGAGATATCAGTATTTTAATTTTTGTATAATTTAGACGACAATTTATCTATCGAAACCTATATATACAAATGTATATATATATATAGTAATGTACATCACACAGTTTATCTTTCCGACAATGTCTTTAATCTTATTTTCGATTTTTTTTGTGTGATTTTGGTAAATATATCTGTTAAAATGGGATATCAGTAGTATTTTAATTTTTGCATAATTTAGACGACAATTTATCCATCGAAACCTATATATACAAATGTATATATATATATATAGTAATGTACATCACACAGTTTGTCTTTCCGACAATGTCTTTAATGGTATTTTCGATTTTTTTTGTGTACTTTTGGTAAATATATCTGTTAAAATGGGACATCAGTATTATTTAATTTTTTGCATAATTTAGACGACAAATTATCCATCGAAATTTATATATACAAATGTATATATATATATATATATATATATATATATATATATATATATATATATATATATAGTAATGTACACCACACAGTTTGTCTTTCCGACAATTTCTTTAATAGCATTTTCGATTTTTCCCGAGTCCTTCATACTTGTAATATTGGAGTCACAATAACAATCATATACATTAATTGTGAGTTATTCTCATCATCTGCGTTTTTTACCTTTCATTAGTTAGCGCTTCCAGCAAAATAGCAGTGTGTCTTGCAACCGGCCTCGTCTCCGACCATTGCAAACAATTACGTGGAACGACAGGAATTTACAGTTCTCCTAAATCGATATTTTTTCCGGTATTGTGTCGCCTTATTCATTGGGCAAGAGGAATGTAACCCTGCCAACTTCTATCTTAGCCAACACGCTTGCTGTCACAAAAGAACCAAGTCTATATGCATGTGTGCATCTGATCAATGTACAGGTCCTCATATTCAAGCATGCGCTAGATTTTTAGGTAGGCATTTATAAATGAATTATTACTTGCTGTACTCGAAGAAATGTCCATGAACAGACAAATTAGGCTTATAACGAAATATATTGAAATACCACAAATGTCTCCATCTTGCGCGTAAAAAAAACCTTCAGAATAGGCCTTCTTATTGCATCTGTGTAAGTTAACAACCACAAAATAATATCATGATAGAAGGAAACACACACACACATACACATACACAAAGATATATATATATATATATATATATATATATATATATATATATAATAAAAAGACTTAAACACTAATATTCCATGGTCATAATTTATTCCATTGGAATCGTAAATATTACAACTTATATTTACGATTCCAATGGAATAAATTATGACCATGGAATATTAGTGTTTAAGCCTTTTATTATATCCTTACTCTGTCCTGGATATTGAGTTCTACCTGATTCTTCCTCTTGGAATTTTTATTCTAAAAATATACATGTATGGGGTATTTATATATTTTGCATATGTATGTATATTTACCACTAATATTATATATATATATATATATATATATATATATATATATATATATATATATACATACATATATATATATATAGTTTTAAGGTGTGCTATATTTATAGGATAAAGTGCCCAGTATCAGAGATAGAACGTATGTAAATATAGATATAAAAGTGAACACTGAAGTCAACATTCAGAGGCGACAGGCTGTTTCATGTAAGACCCAATCGTCAGGCGGCCTGACAGTTAATCAGTGGATAAAATACTGCATAAACAGTCCATCTTAACATGTAAAAGAAAAACAAAACAAAAACGTGATTTACTTATGTTTATAATATATTGTGTTTTATATATATATATATATATATATATATATATATATATATATATATATATATATATTATGTCAGACAGACAGTACTGTTTCGCTGTATCACAGCTCTTCAGTGAGACTAGACATCCGAATACTTCAAGCCCGGATCGAAACCCAACCGATCAGTCAGAGTTTCTACCATTGAGCTATCTTCATTCGACAGAGAGAAACAACTAAATCTCGCGTATTATTTTTACGAATGTAAAAAAATGCCAATCAGCAGGAGTGCTCCAATTTATTTTACTGAAGAGTTTTGTATTAACGCAGATGGCTGTTGTTTATAAAATTACCTTATCGCTCAACATTGCCCAATTGAAATATATTTTCAAGAGATCGATTTCAACCCAAGAAAGGCAGTAAAGCCACTAAGACAGGCAGGGTTACTGGTTGTAGAAGAATTAGAAAGAAGAAAATTTTCTAAGAAGCAAGAGCAAAAGACAAGTAATCAACAGGACGGTAGACAGCGATTGACATTGCATTTCAACATTTGAAGATTAAAGTTGACTGGAAAGCATGGATCCGTTTCCTTGCTTCCTTTATAACTACAATCTTTAATTGCAATGTCAATCGCCATCTTATGTCTTTTTTTTTAATACTGTTCGTCTTTTGTCCTTCTTCAATTCTCCTTATTCCGAAATTTACTCTTTCATTCCTTGTAATCCCCTGCGTACTTTTGGTATTACCGCCTTGACTGGAATGAAATGATAAAAAAAGATGGACGAATGGTAGACTTAAAATATGTAATATAGATTCAGGAGAGAATACTTGTCTAGCATAACGAAATGAACCAACTTTCTTAGCAGTTGACCTTAGCAATGGATTCAATTTATAATATATTCTATTAGTCAAATACAGGGTGTCCCAAAATAATGTATACACTCTTTAAATATTACTGTGATGTGAGAACGTATATGGATGAAAATATGCAAAACAGATGGATTGGAAGAAGAGGGAAAGTTGAATACCCACCTAGATCATCAGATTTGACACCCTTGGATTTCTTTTTTGTGGGGGTTTCTAAAAGACAGTTTACAGCAGGGAACCTGAAAAAATTGCTGAAATGAGAGTAACATTTGAAAAAGAATTTGCTCAAATACCAGAGGAAATGATACTGAACGTTTGTAGGTCTATTTCTTCAACATATGAAAAGTGTATTGAACAGAACGGCAACCAGTTTGAGCACTTGATATGAACTCATCATTATATAAACATTCTGCCGTTGCACCAAGTAACTTTTCTCTTATTAATTTTCTGTTTTTTGTATATTTTACTCTCAAATTCTTTAAATGTGTATTCTTTCTCTTGTATTAATTTTATTTACAAGTCAAAATGCATAAATTGAATAAATTATAATGATTGAAAGAGTGTAAATACATGAATTGAATAAGTTATAATGATTCAAAGAGTATATACATTATATTGGGACACCTATATATATATATATATATATATATATATATATATATATATATTTATATATATATTTATATATATATATATATATATATATATATATATGTGTGTGTGTGTGTGTGTGTGTGTGTGTGTGTGTATTAATCATTTCACCCCAAGCAAGGCAGGAGTGCCACTAATATGCAGAGGATGACAGAGAATGAATGTGAGAGAAAAGACTGGGTAAAGAGAGGATTGAGGGAAGGATAAAAGATGAGCAGGGTTAAACATGATTGACGTTGCATTTAAATTCTTGAAGATTGTAGTTATCAGGGAAGCAAGTAAGCGAAAGGACTTCTACTATCGGAAAGTGCGAGCAAAGAAATTGCAGACGTGAATGTTGTATTTAGTTATTTCAACAGTAAAAGGGTGGTACCTAGATGCCAATTTAGTAGCACGCTTCAATTAATTTAGTCGGGGCACCAGGAAAAAAATCTCACCAGAGGAGTTGCCATGAAAATATTTGTAGAAAAGACAGAAAGAAGACACATCATATCGGTGAGAAAGTGACTGAAGTCGAGATGTCAAGTCAGGATCGATTACATTGCAGATACTTATTTGGATTTTGCAAAGAACCTTGAGATGCTAGGCCACCAGGCCATATATAGAAACAGTATCCAATGCACGGACGAATGGTAGATTTGTAAATGTGCAAGATTGACTCTGATAAGAAAAACCTTCTGGGACGACACAATGAACCAATTTTGTTTGCAGTAAATTCAGCTATTGATTCAATGTAGTCGTTCCACTTGAAGACAGTTAAAAACGTGAGGCCAAGAAGCTCCAGTGAGATGCTTTCCTGGACTCGAGCATAATCCATGCTGATGGTGGGTAGGGAAGTTTCTCTATGGTGGTTAAATGGTAGCAGTTTAGTTTTGGAGGCATTAAACTTTATGGGCCATTTCCTGTCCCAGTTAACAGCTGAATGGCGGTCCTTTTCAAGAGCGGCGGCCATGTTAACTTTGTCAGCTCTGACGGATTTGCTATTGAATGAATTTTCCAAGCGTAGCTTAGATGTCATTATTTTACCTTGAGGAGAAACTTTCGGCCTGAACTTTCTCAAAAGGTGAACGTTGGCGAGAAGCGGAAAACAATCAAAGACACATTAATAAATAGCGAACGAAGAGGGGGAATTGTAACAGGATTAAAATAGATTTTAATTAGAAATAAATTAACGGCTAAAAACAAAATAAGAAGTTCCAAAAAGAGTATAAAATAGGAAAATGTGCTCATAATACCTCAATCAAACGTAAGAAACGAATAAAGTGTTCCTTTTGTTTACATAGGCTCGGCTGATGAAACTTTATATAAATAGACTCAAGAACTCGAAAATGGTGAACCGAGCGAGAACTATGTAAAATGGAAAACAATTATGCGTCATTATAATCGGCGACACAGTCAGGAGTCATGCACCGCTTGAGTGCTTCTTTTAACACGACTCTGACAATTAGAACGCACATAGGCAATCATGTGTTGCGCAATACGCGTTTCCAGCCTTTGATTGGTCCGGCCTATACCCACCGCGTCAAGACCGCATTTATATTCATATATTACTGGACCATTCTAAATATAGGACAACCGATTCTTGCTGAAGGATGGAAACGCGTCTTTGAAGGATTGAAATGTGTCTTTGATTGTTTCTTGATTCTCGCTAACGTTCACCTTTTGAGAAAGTGTTGACCGAAAGCGTTCCCTCAAAATAAAATAATAGCGTCCATTCTATTTAAGTCTCTGTCTGTCTGTCTGTCTTTCTCTCTCTCTCTCTCTCTCTCTCTCTCTATATATATATATATATATATATATATATATAAATATAAAAGTGAACATGTTTCAAGTCAACACTTAGAGGCGACAGCCTGTTTCATCTATTGACAACAGACTGCATTAATTTACCCTTTCTATCTCTGATATTGAGCACTTTATCCCACAAATATCTTAAGACTATATTTGTTTATATTATATATATATATATATATATATATATATATATACTATAATATTTTTATTATAACACATTAAAATAATATCATTTTACGTCACTAAAAAGTAAATGCTACGAACTGTGGATTTTTATTCCATTGGTTCTTTCTCTCTCATATATATATATATATATATATATATATATATATATATATATATATATATATATATATATGAGAAGAAAGAAACAATACCCATGAGGATCAGAACACACTACCTAGTCATGAGTAGGACAAGCTTGCTAACCATTACATCACGTCGAAGTGCACAATGATGATTTTCTAAGCGTAGCTTAAATGTGGCACAAGGCCTAAAGTCAGGGGTACCCAGTGAGGATCGAACACTCTAACTAGTCATGAGTAATCTAGTAGGATAAGCTTGCTAACCATTACACCACATCGAATGATGATTTTCTAAGCGTACCTTAAATGCGGCACAAGGCCGAATGTATGGAGCATCTAGTGTGGATCGAACTAGCTATTCCCTCGTAATTGACCTAGCCGGACATGCTTGCTCACCACTCTACCACATCGATGTATTCAGTGTGTTAGCATTTTCAAATTCTGGGTTACGGAATACTTTATTATTGAACGGCAACTCTGTATCAACATCACTTCATCAAAAACCAATTTTATTGTTATAATATTGACTAGAATAATAAAATCCGACCAAATGTACTTGAAGTTTTCATTATTTTCGACATTAATACTTATTTTGCAGTCAACTATTAATCAATTTTGATAATGTCGTATACGAGGTCAAAGCGCGAACTTCGCTTCATTGTTTTCTGCCGGTAGTTTTGATTTATTGTTCTTTATTCTTTGGCTGTCACACTAAAGATGGTAAAGGTAAAGTGTATGCGATTTTATTGTATGAGTTCAAAATGGGACTTAAATCAGCGGAAACTGCTGTCAGCATGAACTAAGCATTTGGTCTGTCAATGTAAATGCAATTCAATATTGGGATGTGCTGGAGGTGTAACTGCTGGCTGCTTGAAAAAAAGAAATCAGCGAAACGAGTTCGATTTCGATAGAAATTGTTAATCTCTTTCACAACCCTTGGGAAAGCTACGAAATCTTCTTTTCTCGCTCCAGCTATAGGTTAAATGGCAGGACCAACTGGTCTTTCTTGCTGTCGGTATCAAAATAGGAGAAGGAAAACTTGTAATAACCAAAGACGCATTCCTAAAGCTAAGCAAAGGGTTAAGAAACAGAAAAAAATTTCGTTAGAAACAAAGTATACTGAACTGTCACGTGATATCTGTCTTCTTATATGGCAGTGAATGCGGGACAATATCGTCAAAGATGAAGAAGAGACTTGAAGCAATAGAAATGTGGTTTTAAAGAAGGATACTGAGAATACTATGGACAGAATATATGAGCGAAGATGAAGTTTTAGAGACAATGTAACCAAAAGGAAACTCATACTTAACATCAGGAAGAGATAGTTGAAATTTCTAGGAAAATGAGGAAAGAAGGTTTGGAGAATCGGATGTTCACAGGATAGATTGAAGGCAAGACGGATACGAGAAAACAAAGCAGAACACTTCTTGAGCTTGAGTAAATGGATGGCGGAACAAGATTCTGGAAAAAAAGCAGAAAGAGGATTTATTAAGCGATACAAATGACTGGAAATGTTGGAGAGCCATGATCGGACTGAGGAGGACTCGGTGTATAAAGTAGAAGAGGTCAATAATGTATAGCCATAGAAAAGGATTCGCAAATGCGGTGCGGTTTTATGATATCCATGATAGTAACTGAGATCGAATAATAATAATAATAGTAATAATAATAATAACTGTCTATATTTCTGAGATGAGGTATTATGTACACTACTTACATTATTCGGACTGTTGTCCTCAAGTATACATGGCACAGTGGATAAAGGCGTTAGTTAAATCCAGTGACAGGACCCAAAGAGCGTGAGTTCAATACCCGATTAAGGCAGTGGAGAACTTGGAGAGAGGAATTAACAGGAGATAATTGATAACTGACATCCATTAAGCATGTAATAAATATGGAGACAAAGATGAGGACAATAGTCCGAATAATGTAAATAATGTACATAATGCCTCATCTCAGAAATATAGACAGATACCGAAAGGCCGAAACGTTGTAATAAATATGGCGACAAAGATGAGGAAATAGTGTAATAATAATAAATATTGACTCGAAGTATTTCGTAACAGAGACAAGAGTGTTGAAGATGAGGAGGGTTGCAGACCCCCTCCGATTGACATGCGAAAGATATTATTGAAGAAGTTCGACGTAAATCTATTCTAGATTCTACAGAAGATCTCGCCGAATTGTTAATTATTCAAAAATTTGCAATTTGTAACATATTGAAAAGGAATTTTCTAAAATAGCGGATTTTTATTTATTGTTCCGACGGAAATTTGTCATTTTAAACATTATTTTTAGTGGATACTCATATCTGAGTAGACGTCTGTTTGAATATTCGATAAATCTTATTAAAGAAAATATATAGCCTCGTGCAGGATTCGAACCTGCGTCCTTTTAGACTAAGGTAATCCGTCGTTATATCAGACGTGCCTTAACAGACTCGGCTACAAAGCAACATTTCCGAACAAGCAAAATTTGAAACGAGCCTTTAATCGAAGATTTCTCAAACATTCAGGCCGGTAGACGAAAAATAATTAAATATACATTTTAATAAATAAATGGAACGTCTACACAAATAGGAGTGTCTACTAAAATTAACGTTTACAGTAATAAAAGTATTGAATAATAAGAAGGATCGAACCAACTCGACAAATGTACTGCTGCACGAGTTGATCACGATAGCGAATCCCGGAACACTTTTGGATCGTACGAGCAGCACACATCATGTGCATCCATAGCAGTAATGCTGCTTCATAGAAAAGGGAGCCTGACAAAGCCCAACCTTTTCCAATCTCCTTGAATTTCCTACAATAGTCTTCAAACTTCAACTTCTCCCGTACAGGGTATGACAAAATATATCCTATAGCAAGGCATCTGATCGAGATATGATTTGGAGTCTTTTAGGAGAGTGGAACTATGTTCACCTTGATCTGACAAAGAGGGAACTCCGAAACAAAAATCAACAGATTTATAATAAAATGACCAAGAATAAATTTTATATTAAACTTAACATCCATATATTCTGGTAGTAAACTTAGCAACCATACATATTTATAGTAAAATTAAAAACAATATGTTTTATAGTAAAATTACATTTTGATAGCTTTTATGATAGGTATTCTCTCTGACATATGTAATCTGTCAGGAGAAGATAACTCTCATAGGTATAGCGATACTGCCTTTTTGTACAAAACCTAATTTGTATAACTCTACAATAATAAAGCCATCAATACATTTTTTCATAATAAAATGACCAACAATACATTTTTATAGCAAAATGATCATCAATACATTTTTATATTAAAATGACCAACAATACATTTTTATAGTAAAATGATCATCAATATATTTTTATAGTAAAATGACTCAATGAAATACTAAAATGTATAAAAAATACATTTTTATAATAAAATTAAGAGCAATAATTTTTTATAAAAATTACCAACAATTCATTTTAGATATGAAATTAACAGTAATACATTCTTTAAAAAAATCAACAATACATTTTATCATCACTAAATTATATATCTACAAACTAACGTTTACCCTGAAAGTATAAAACTACGTAGAAAATATCTGTAGTTGAATGCATAAAATTGCATGCAAATAATTTAAATATCGGCATTAAATAACCCATGGAGATGTTGATATGCCACTGAACAAAATCAACCAACTATGTAACTGCTCAAAGCTTCGGACAATTAATTGGTTACATCGCCACAGAATTCTATACTACTGGAATAAGTAGACTTGCTTATTGTGGTTTACTAAGGGTAGCTTAGATGGGGCTTGGAGTAATGACCGAAGTCACTACTCAGTCAATTATTATAGCGAGACAAGTTTGCTAACCATTACAGCACGTCAAAGTGTCCTAAATGACTTTCTAAGCGTCGCTTAGATGTGGCACAGGGCCGAAAATGTGAGGCGCCTCGTGTGGATTATACTCACTAGTCAGTGATAGTTGATCGAGTAAGACAAGCTGAAAAATCATTACACCACTTCGAAGTGTCCAACAGATTTGTTTATAGTTAGCAACACTCCATCAGTTCAGACATTTATAGCTATGGTGATTTTGTAAGCGTAGCTTAGATGTGGCACACGGCCAGAAGTTTGGAGCGCCTAGTGAGGATTGTACGACTGGGTGATAGTTGACCGAGCAAGACAAGCTGAGCAATCATTACACCACTTCGAAGTGTCCAACAGACTTGTTTATAGTTAGCAACACTCCACTATTTCAGATATTTATCGCTATGACGCGTCATGGAGTCAATTGAACCATATTTCTTTCGAATTACAGGTGCAGAGTCACCCAACATTCATGTCGTTTCTCCTGTAAGTAGACGCTAATGAACATAGGCATAGCGAAATGCCATGATTTAGTGTCCTTTGGCTGAACAAGTTGTTTGTACTTCTCCTGAAAAATGGGAGAATTAAATGTGGCAATCAGGAAGTGCGAAACACTGACAGCGAATAAAAGATGCCCGTCCCTGTCGTAACGCAACGTCCACGAGGCCATGATCTGCAGACAGGCCATTGGTTCACGCTTAATTGCTTTCCTGCAGGATACGAGAGATGCAAAGCCTTTTATGCATAAGATCGGTCTCGCTCATGACTCAAGGTACATCTGCGCAGTATGTCTTGATGTGTGCAGACGTGAACGTGTAAGGCAGCATGAAAAACAATAACGATGTTTTTCAAGCGTCGTTACGAACCTTAAATATTGACATATCAATGTTTTAAATTCCCTTTTCCGACTATTCTTTAGACATTTATATACACATCTAGGGCGAAAGCCAAAACTCAGCACTTCAGTTGTCTGTTTTGTTTTACGGCATATCAACCACAATGGGTTGTTAAATGCCGACAAGATTTTTAATGTCGGTAATATTGTTTTTCAAAAGAAATATATTGCTGGTATTTTTTTTCTTCAAAAATGTATTGCTGCTAAAAATATATTGCTGGTAATAATTATTTACAAAAAAGTATTGCTGTTAATATTTTTTCTTAATAAATTATTGCTGGTATTATTCGGTTGGTGCAAAAATAATGACGTAATAATGTCGTTTTTTGGACGTATTTTTAACGTCAAAAAACGGCATCATTACGTCATTATATTTGCACCAACATAATAAAACCTATTTTTACACATTCATGGTGTTTTGAACGCTTTTGCGGGGGGGTAACTATTTGCCCCTTGCTGGGACACTAACAGGTGCTACCTCCCCTGGTCAGGGTGAACCTGGGCAAACAATAAGATGTGGCTCCACGCTCCTCAAACCTTCTGAACAGAGACCATGCTGCAGGATGTAGTTTATTGTCTTACCCAGGACGCGGATGTAGTTTATCGTCTTACCCAGGATGCATTTCAGTTGTACAAAAGTTAATCCACTCAGGCATCTGTTTTCTGCGTACTGATTCTCTTAACACTACAATCTGAAACTCTTCTAGCCAAGGTTCGGTCGCTGCCTATACTCATTTTCATTATAATCTTCACTACATTCTATCTCCCACTTCTACCTCCTCCTTCTACCTCATTCATATCACACACCTCATTCAGTAACCATCTTTCATGAGTAACTCTTGAGCATTAAGCCTTGTATTGAGTAAACTTTAGTGAAATGAAAGAATCAATAGATTGTAAGGAATCTATGAATTAACTGTGAATTTCAAATAGACGGGCCGGGATGATTATTCCCTTCTTTTTTTTTTTTTTTTTTTTTTTAGAAAGATCTGTCCAGTACTTATTCCAACAACCCCTTTTATTAAATATTCACAAAATTTCATCCTTCCCATTAATTTAGGATTTGACCATTATATGACAAAGCGTTTCAATACTGAATATTATAAAATAGTATCAAGAAAATATAAAAAATTCAGGCAGCCACTTTTATTCCAATCACTCTTTTATTCCATGCACACCATATATTTGAAATTTAATTGTAATAGCTGTAATAGTTTATTTTAAACTGAGATATACTGATTCTATGTTGAGAGCGAAAAAAACTCAATTATTTTTTAACCAAATCGATAGAAGCATTTTCGAAATAAGGATATGTCACTATCTGAAGTGTCCAAATATTGGATAAACGAGACGGTTCACAAGTTTATATATATATATATATATATATATATATATATATATATATATATATATAGCTGCCATTCACCTTTGTTTAACGATCACACCTGATCGCTTATAACTTTTCTCCATTCCTACTGCGTCGAATGGGCCCTTCTCCAGTGTGAGCTTCAAATGTCGCTCCTGAGCGTCATCTCTTTGAGACATCCGATGTAAATAGCTCTTCTTCGCAAGGAGGAGTGAAAAGGTCGTATGGCAAAAGGATTTTTTTTGCTTTTGCTTTTCAGAGTCGGCCGCTTTGTTTAAAATCAATGGCCGGTCTCTGTTAGCCTGACGCATCGTGAAAAAATCTTATCATGAGCGGACTGTGAGAATGGAATCGGTTTTTAAAAAGACATTTACCTCGATGAAATGAAGTAGTAGGTGAGGGGGAGTGCAAGCACACATTGATACTAATGTGGAAGAAGTATCCTTATGTGAAGGTATTTATATTTCATTTATCGACACCGCTATGATAAAGGAATAGAAAGAATTATATCTATCTATCTATCTATCTATCTATCTATCTATCTATCTATCTATATAATGAAACGGACAAAGTCCAAGAATTATTTTAAGACAGTTTTATATTTATTATTCTTCAATCAAAAAGAATGTATAAACATAAAAATATCTTAAAATAATTGTCGAACTTTGTCCATTTCATAATGTGTGACGTCATTTGTTTACATTTGGATACGTATCGAGCAGATATGAATGTACGTGAGAAAATCATGGAAAATTGTAGTTTAACAAACAGTAAAATTGACATTGCTAACCGAAACGCTCCTCTGTGGCGAAATCGGTAAAAGCACGTCAATGTATATGACGGTTCTGTATAGGATACAGGTTCGATTCCTGTCGGAGGACGCATATTTTCTATGACAATTTCTCGGATATTCCAGCCAGTAAATGTTGTTAATACTGTTTATTATTATCAGAGCATTTACTTAAATATTTGTATCTATCAAAAAGAATGTATAAACATAAAAATCTCTAACATAGAAGTCAACACTTGGAGGCGACAGTCTGTTTCATGCTAGATGCATCTAGCACATAAATATATACACATCCGACAAATATAGCACATCTTAAGAATATATTTCTTCATATATATATATATATATATATATATATATATATATATATATCCACATACACGCGCAACTATATATATATATATATATATATATATATATATATATATATATATATATATCACATTCACGCGCACCTACACGCATATATATATATATATATATATAGATAGATAGATAGATAAATACATACACACACGCGCGCGCACACACACACACACACACATATATATATATATATATATAGATAGATAGATATAGAGATAGATAGATAGATACATAGATAGATATATATATTTCCTGACCAATCCAAATTTGTAAATAATTATATTTGATTTACTACAACATGTTTAACAAGAAGACTTACGTTTTATCTCGCTGACCATAGCTCAATTTACAAGCCCGGGGGCCACTCAATGTAGACAGTTACGTTAGGAGGCCATTTGTGTATACAGGAGTGAAAGATAACGGTTAAGCCTAGCCGTGAAGAGGTTAAGATTGTAGTGATCGGGGAAACATTCTGTTGTGAGTCGGTTCCACAGGGCAGTGGTTCGCCAGAAAAACATTCCGAGTAGAACTTACTTCTCACCGGTGGAATACGGAAGGCATGTGAGGGGTTTGCTACTATGTAAGTGGAAGTACGTATTCTTGGCGTGAAGGTTAAACTCGGCAGGACCGGGGAATGTAGTTCGTCTGAGCACTTTCCGTAGAAGTAGCGGTAGAGCAGCGAGAAGCTTGCCAATTCCGACATGTGGGTAAAAGGTTAAAAGGTGGAGAATAGCAGCGACAATAGCTCGGAGACTCTTTTGGACTCTATCAAGGCTGGAGTGTGAGTTCTACGGCTCCCGCCCAAATATAACAGTATTCAATATTAGCCTGATCTGGCTTTTGTAAAGGCAGAGGATAGCATGAGGAGTCAGATACTTACTGGAGCGGTACAGGAAGCCGATCCTTTTACCTGCATTCCTACCTGTTAGGAAGGATTCTGAAATCAAGAAGACCCTTCCAGCAATTCCATAACTGGAGAGCTTGTGTAGCGAACCTTTGTGCAACAGCTTGTCGATGGCTTTGCGATATATAATGCTAAAGTCCGAGCCGATCGAAAGAAACCCATACTATTTTTTGTTCTTTTCTAGGTGCTCCACGACCTTCTTATTGATTACGGCCTCAAGGAGCTTACTGATAATACTGAGGAGACTGGTGGGCCAGTACTGAGAGGGAGAAAATCGAACACCCGCGGTCTTGAAAACCGGGCATGTGCTTGACACCTTCCACAGGGTTGGGAACGACTTCTCCTTAAAGCAGCGGTTAAAGAACTTAGCTAGGCTTTGGGATAATTCCAGGTTGATATTCTTAAGGACAACCACTGCAATTTTTTTCTGGGCCTTTGGCTTCCTTAGGATCATGTCCTTTGATAATCTAGAGACTCCTACTGCTGTGATAGTAATATTATTGAGATTGTGATCAGTGAGACGTGGAAAGTTGGGGAGAGGATGATCTTTTTCGTCTAAGATTGGGTTAGAAGCCAACATCGTGTCGAAGAGGTTCGCCCTATCTGTCGAGGAAGATATGACATCTGGGCCATTAAAAATGATGAGCACTGCTGCTTTACCGCTGTTTCTGATTTAGTTGGTGATTTTCCACAATTCACGGGATCGAGTCTTTTTCATTGTGGTCTAGACTGCTTGTTTGTAGCTACACTTGGCATTTTCTACAACTTTTTTTGCAGTGGTTGCTGGAACTGAGGGCAAAAATACATTTCTCCTTGCGATAGATATTGAAGTAATGATTTCGATGAGTTATGGCTGCAGCGCATTCAGGAGTGAACCAGGGCTGACTGTTTTTTGATATATATATATATATATATATATATATAATGAAATGTACAAAGTCCGACAATTATTTTAAGACATTTTCTATGTTTATACGTTCTTTTTATACATAAAAATGTTAAAGTAAATGCTCTGTTTATAATAAACAGTTTTAACAACATTTACAGGTCTGAAGGTCCTAGCAATTTTCATAGGAATTTTCCGACAGGAATCGAACCTGTATCTTCTACGGAACCGTCATATAGCTTGACGTGCTTTACCGGTTCCGATTCACAGATTCGATTCCTGTCGGAGGGCGCATATATTCTATGAAGGGTGTGTCATCTAACGCCTTGTAGTAGTCTGACTGAGAGACAGACCCAACCGAGGGTTTAACCACACCAGTCCCGATCGCTGGCATGCACATTACAGGCGAGATGGATGCAACAGTCTCGGTCACAGAAGGATTTGTGTCGACAGGGGACAGAATCTCATAGGCCTTCTTCTCTGTGCAGGAAGACGACAGGTGACAAGTCTGCCCACACTTCCAGCATGTTCGTCTACGCCCGGTGACAATAACTGGCATTTTCTGGCCCGCTACATCCAGACAGTTGGGGATGGAGATGAAGGCCTTCCGATCTATCATTATTCGAAACTCTTTCCCCCCGCTGAGATCGCCAGAGGAAGCACTGAGTATCTGATCAAATTGGAATAGATATGCAGTCAAGTGCTCCCCGACAATCTGAGGAGGAACCTCAAATACTGATATTGGGCCTCCGCCTGCCTACCTATACCGTACGAAGAATAAGGTCATTTGTTATAAGATCACGACTGGATAAAAATCGGCAGGCGTGGTTAGCAGTATGTCCCACATGAAATATCCCTTTTTTTTATTACCCTCTGAGGCTTAATCCCCAAAGAGATTAGAGATTTAATTACGGTGTCTTTAGTGGAGGGACAAATTTTGCGCGAACGCTTCTCCACCCGTAAAGACTGACACAATTCTTTTCTCAACTCTCTCTAGTTCCTCGAGATTGACCAAAAGCCATTCTGCTGTGACCAGATGTGCATAACTTTTGGCTTTCTCGAGGAACTCCGTAATGTTGATTGTACACTTAGGAGGGAACGTCCAGCAGGAGGGCGTCTCTCCGACCGCTTCACATTCGTCTTTGCTTTTGTCGTCATTATCTGCTGCTGATTTTGATTAAGTACATTTTGGCTATTTTCGGCTACCATATTTTCGTCTGTTTTTTTCCAGGATTTTGACACTTTCCAGCTACCATACTTTCGTCAAAAACTTCCGAAAGTAGCATCCTTTCATTGCCCATCAATTTCTTCAAGTCTTCCTCCTGCATATTTTCATGTTGCATATCGGGTCGGTGTTTCTTTTTCTTTCCAAGTCCCGAAAAGATTTTTTCGAACCATTTAAAAAAAAGAATGTGGTGGTTTAAAACTGAACCAAAAATCAGTAAAATTATCAGACAAATAAAATTAAATCAAAGAGATTTGGCAAGAAGAAACGTTAACAAGTGGTCACAAAACAAGTAAAATGTTAGAAAAAAAAAAGAAAATTACATATACACAAAAGTAATACAGATAACAATTAAACAGTTCAAACGGAATTAAAAATCAACGGTTATACAAACAAAGACCCGAAAAAGTACACAAAATAAGGCAAACAAGAAAGAAACACATTAAAACAACAATAAACCTTTCTTTTTTAAAATTAATGCAAAAATAAAAAGGACAAACCGCAAACAGAAATACGAAACCAACAATACGTATAAAATAAACAAAAATTCAAAATGGCTGCCGTTAAACGATGAACGAAAATAGGAAAATAAAATTAAAAAATGAACAGACTAGACAAAAAATAAATACACAGAATGTTTAACAAATAAAAATACCGAAGACTTAACAGATATTTACAACGAAGGAAGAATTAACAGGAAGAATAAAGAAACAGAGAAAATAAAATTAAACGTAGAGTTTAATAAACAGAGAGGAAAAAAGAAGTCTTGCGGGGTCGATGCAGATAAATTAAAAAATGAAAAGGAAATAACTATAAAATAAAAGTAATAATATAGGAAAAAAGAAAAAAATAAGGGGATAAAAAATAAAAAGGTGAGGAATGAAAAAATTCAAAACTTTTGGCAAAAGACAGGCAAAAAGCAGCGTAAAATAAAGTAAATTAAGGGAACTGAACGTGACAAATCAGAAAAGTCCAAACGAGTCACAAAAATCGGTCGCACATGGTCTACAAATAACAAGGAATCCACTGTAACTGGTATTCCCAAAGACTCAAGCCTTCAAAAGCAATTGTCAGGCCGCGAGGATTGGATGTTTTCTCAGCTATTTATATATATGGGTCAGTGGTAGATTGTAGGTAATTTATTCTGGCGGTTATTTTGGCGGGAATGGTTTGTTTATATATTTACTTATCTTTTCAGTTTTCGATGTTTTATTAACGTAGTTAAAAATGGGCGGTTTTGCTTAGGTCGCTTATTTAATAGTTTGGGAAGATAAAGCTATTTATCCATCCAATTTTTGGATTGATTGCCGTATTCTGCTATTTTGGCGGGAGACATTTTTTTTTAATTTGTTTATTACTTTATTTATTTATTTATTTGGTTTAATTATTTTTACTTGTTTTTTCTTATGTTTATTTTATTAGTTCTAACGCTTATTTTAGCGGGAGCGGTTTATTTATTTATTCGGATTAATTTTTACTTGGTTTTTCTGTTTTATTTGCTTCTTTTTTATTTTGTATATTTTTATCTATTCTATTCGGTTTTCGATTTTTGAGTTACGTAGAAATTTTTTTATCGTTATATAGCAGTTATAGCTATTTTTCGTCCAATTTTTGGATTGGTAGTTATAGTCTATTCTAACGGTTATTTTGGCGGGATTGGTTTGTTAATTAGTTTATTGTTTCTTTATATATTTATTTGGATTCATTATTTTTCTTAATTTTTAAGTATTTATTTTTATTTGTTTTTTAGTAACCCTTATTTCCATTTCAAACATTTTCTTGAATTTCATTGGTTGTTAAATGCAATTTTTGGATTGATTGTTGAAGTCTATTCTAACGGTTATTTTGGCGGGATTGGTTTGTTAATTTGTTTATTGTTTACTTAATTTATAACTATTCTTCTTCATATATATATATATATATATATATATATATATATATATATATATATAATAAACAAACTTCATATGTAATTTAATTTTATATAATTTTGTTCCTGAGTAATGTCACTACATTCATTTGCAATGATTTTCTGAGTATATTTACGTAAGTGCTTTTTTAAAATTCCGGTGTTCTCATGTTTGATGGATTCAATTTCAGTTCACTCAATGTAACGTCATATAAATGGTCAAACTGAATTTTTTGTGTGTGCGCATGTTGTGTTTTTTTTTTTACCTTTTATATGGCGTCACCTCCAATCACTTGAAATTAAAAATCAGTATTATCGGCTTCTTTATCTTCCCTTTATTTGTTTATTTAAAATTAAACAGCGTCTTTGAAACAGGAATGATTCATTGATTTTCTGAGGTAATGTCATGCTGTAGCGCATGCGCTAACAAAGGAACAAGCAGAAAAAAGTGACATTTATAGAAACATACAGAATGAATGAAAATTAAAAGAAAAGAAGAAGCAGAAATAATAAATGGATATAAAATATCTGGGGATAATAGACGCTAACGTCAGTTCATTAATATGACTTTTGATGACAATATGCATATTTACCTGACATACGAGAAAAAATAAAGCAGTAAGCGTCACGCTAAAAACAAAAGGGAATCACTCATCAGAATTGTTCAAAAAGGCAAAATTTGAAATTGAAAAAAGGGTCCAAGGGACTCTGAGAAAACATCTAAAGAAAAAGTAAAAATATATTGTTAGATGTTAAAACAAGAAAAATGTCTTATTTATTTAACGGCGCTCTCAATGAATTTTATTTAATTACCCACACTCACTCTCAGACACACATATCTATCTATCTATCTATCTATCTATCTATCTATCTATCTATCTTCGGCTGTTCCTATGTATGTATGTATGTATGTATGTATGCATGTATATATGTATATATCTATTGAACACTATATTTATAAATATTATCGCCTTAAAATTCAGTGATTTACTGTTAGTTGTTATATATATATATATATATATATATATATATATATATATATATATATATATATATGTGTGTGTGTGTGTGTGTATTGTTAAATTATATAAACTATATATAAACGGTCAAACTGAAATTTTTATCTGTGTGTCTTTTTAATTTTTTAAATTTCACACATACACACACACACACACACACACACACACACACACACACACACATATATATATATATGACGTCACGTAACCTAGCAAAAGTGGAATGGTGCGCAACACAAGGATGATTCACCGAACTTACTTAACTTTTTCAATGAAACATGCGAGTATTAGAAGTCACACCTGGATTCATTATTGGCGGCTATAACCTTAACGACATAAGATATGCAGATGACACAGGGCAGATGACACAGAGAGGAAACTAGAGGAACTCCTATAGAATGTTTTAGAGGAAAGCGAGAAGAGAGGAATAAATATCACCTGTACGAAAACAGAATGTTGGCGTGTGTGCAAAACAAACAGTCCAAAATGAGAATTATATGTTGGAGGTACTAAAATTAAATATCTGCATCAATTTAAATAGCTGGTAAATGTTTTAACACAGGATAAAAATCACGGCACCGAAATCCGAAGCACATTGGGAGAGCGAAAGAGTCCTCCAAAATTTAAGCGAATTATTACGAATGATGGAAATTTAATTGAAAACTGATTTAGGAATTACTGATGAACATTTATGAATTATTGATACTCATATACAGCAATGAATGCTGGACAATATCATCAAGGATAGTGTATAGACGAGGCAACAGAAATGTGGTTCTACAAAACGATGCCGAGAATGTCATGGAATGAACATATGAGTAACGAGGAAGTTTTACAGAAAATGTAAACAAAAAGGTCAGAATGAGATTGTTGTAATTTCTCGGACACAAGTTGAGGAAAGAGAGCTTAGAAAATATGACAATGATACACTGAAGGCAAGAAGGACAGAGGAAAGCAGTGAGTAACCTACCTAAAGAGCTTGGGTAAATTTCTAGGGCACATAATGAAGAAAGTGGGCTTGAAGAATTTGACACTCACAGGAGATATTGATGTCTAGAGTGACAGAGTTAAGCAGTGAATAGCGTACATAAAGATGTGAAATATTTGCAGAGCAGAGATCAGGATGTATAGCAAAAAGTTAAATTTTACTAAAGGGTAAAAAGGACAGGAAATTTTGTAGAGACTTGATACCCCATCATCTGAAGAGAGGCGGGACACAGAAGAAGAAGATTGCTATAATAAGAATAATATAATATAATATAATATAATATAATAATATATATTATTATGTAATATTATAATTTAATATACTATAATAATAATATATAATACATATAATATAATATATAATATAATATATACAATATATGTAATATATATAGAATATGATATATATCAGTTCATCCCATAAGTTCTGTCCGAATTTTAACTTTTTGTTAAATTGAACGAAATTTAAAGATTATTTTATAATGTCTAATGGAGCTGAACATTATTTTTATGTTTAGATGCATTTAAACTGATCAAATCTTAATTCAGAGAACAATAAAATTAAATTTTGTTTGCTTAAAACCCTGCTAACATGGAAGTACCCAAGAATCATTTGAGGCACATAATGTTTTATGAGTTTAAGAAAGGAGACTCAGCAGACGAAGCGGCTAGAAGCATTCACTCAGTTTATGGAGAGAAATGTGTGAATGAAAGAACTTGCAGAAGATGATTTGCAAAATTCAGAGGTGGAGATTTCTCCTTTGAAGATGAAGATCGAACCGGACGTCCAGTTGAGTTTGATGAAAAGCTTCTTGAAGCAGCCCTTGAAGAAAATCCTGCTTTATCAGTTGAGGAATTGGCAGTGGTTCTCAGTTCAAACCATACAACTGTTCATCGTCATCTTCAACAACTTGGAAAAGTTCCTAAACTTGGAAAATGGGTGCCTCATGAATTGTCTGAAAACAACCTCAAAACCCTAGTTGACATCTGCTCTTCTCTCCATTCTCGCCAACTTGTTTCACCTTTTTTGGATAGACTTATGACTGGCGACGAAAAATGGATCTTTTATCGAAATGTTAAGCGTCGTAGACAGTGGCTTGGTAAAGGGGAAGAACCCCAGCCACAGCCGAGAAAAGAACTTCATGGGCAAAAGGTTCTTCTTTCAATCTGGTGGGATCGCCAAGGAATAATCCACTTTGAATTCTTACCAGCTAATGCAACAATTAATGCTCAAATATACTGTTAGCAATTAGAGCGTTTGAACCAAGCTTTGAGGAAAAAAAGACCTGTTCTAGTGGATCGAAAAGAGGTGATGTTTCATCAGGACAATGCGCGACCCCACACAGCAAGAATCACGTCAACTTGGTTGGGAGAAAATTCCTCATCCACCTTATTCTCCCGATCTTGCTCCTTCAGGCTACCATTTGTTTCGTAGCTTACAGAATCATTTGGAAGAAACAGCTTTTGTAACACAGGAAGAGGTTAAAACTGACATTTGTGAGTTCTTCGAATCAAAGCCAAAAGAATTTTACACTAATGGAATTAGTTAGCTTGTTAAAAGATGGAAGGAAGTCATAGATAATCAGGGAAAATACATTGTTGATTGAATCTGTAATTAAATGTAACATTTGGTCACTTGTTTTCTTTATTCAAAATTTGGACAGAACTTATGGGATGACCTGATAATATATATAATGTAACAGTATGAATATATAATGATATAATATAATAAATCATATAATAAATCATATAATATATAATAATATAATATAATAATATATAACATTATATATATAATATATACAATATATATATAATATGAATATAATATATGTAATATATAATACATAATATAATATATGATATAATTTATAATATAATTATATAATATATAAATATTAATACAGTGTAACCCGGATATAAGAGACCCGGATATAAGAGAAACCCGGATATAAGAGAGATTTTATCTGGTCCCAAATTAGAACCTGTGTTAATGTATATAAAATAGACCAAACCCGGATATAAGAGAAACCCGGATATAAGAGAAACCCGGATATAAGATACTTCTTCTCCGGTCCCGACAACTCTCTTATATCCGGGTTCCACTGTATTTTAATATTATAAATGATATTATGAATATTAATATTATATAATAATATAATATAAAAATAATATCGCCATAATAGAATCATATCACTTTCTATCTTTGGCAGTTACCAAAACAAGAAAGCATGTTGTTTGGATCAATCTTCCTCGTGTACGATGGTACAATTATTCGGCTATCACGACTGACCTAAGTAGATGCGATGTGGGACAAGCTGCAATTATAGAGCATTCTGCGAGTATCGAACTCACATCGAACTCACAAACCCAGCTCGGACCTCAATTCGAATTCGTACATACGATCCATCGCTAAGGATGCTGGAAAAATGGTCGGTTCTCTGTATCGCTACAGCCATTACTTGACTCTTCCTGCTAACCTTTACCTTTACAAGTGCCAGATCACAACGGGAATGGAGTCTCATATATGGACAGGAGCTGCTCAATCTCTCCGCTCTTGATAGTGTCCAAAAGCATCTCCGCTCCGTGGTGACGAATTATATTCCAGCCTACAGTTTCTTTTCTGACAGACGAGACCGTCACAAAGCTGCTCTGTTGTTATTTTCATGGAAAGTGTTCAGATGAATTACATTTCTTAGTTCTATCTTCACGACTAAAGCCAGCCTTGTTACGCCACGTCCATTGTGTCGAATCATCCCCATTCCTTCCGTATTCCTTTGATAAAATGTAAGCTACTCGCGCACCTTTTTTCCACGAACTTGTGCAACCGATTCCCAGGGTTGATGCTTCCGTGATCATTGTCCAATTCTGCAGTTAGCCTTTATCTTTGACGCGTATCCTCATAATCTGCGCCTCTTACTCTGTCACCTTATAACTCAAATGGCCTCCGGACCTTGTACAAGGTGAACACTATCGTAAAAGAATGATTTAGTCAGACATCTATTACGCCACGTCTAAGTGCCTAAAATGTACCCTCCGGCAATGTACATTATCAGCATTTCGATCTAATGTTATGATTCACAGCCTTGCCTAGCTAAATCAATTACTATTTAGTAGTCAGTCCACTCGTCAATGAGCGCACAATTCTTACGTCCTTGTGCCAACTCTAAACTACGCTTAGTAAATCACTAAATCAAAATATTGCTTCAATTCAAACTTAATAGCGGGCAAATAGAATTTCGTCTGTCACAGCTTATGCTAATTTTACATAATTTCTCCTCTTGAGAAGGCATAAATTCATATTTCCCTGTGTTCTACCGCATTACCGAGCGCGTTTATAATTACTCGTTACTGGTATGTCAAGATGATTAACGGATAGGAGAGTCGGGGAGTAGGAAATTGAGTGAAGTACTTATAGTTTTGTTCACTAGGCAACCCAGTAGAAGAAAAAGCTGTTACATTCCGATAACAACCTTTTCAGAGATAGAGAGTGAGTATGAGAGATACATATATAAAAAGAAAGAGAGACAGAGAGAAAGAGAGAGAGAGAGATAGAGAGAGAAAGAGAGATATACAGAAAAAGAGAAAGAGAGAGAGAGAACGAAAAACAGAGTCTGGCTTAGATGAATGGCGAACCCATTATTCGTTGCATACTAAAGCGCCTAGATGTGTCGACGGAACCCTTTGGGCCGTCGATAGTTGTGCTAGCAAAAAGTCACAAGTCATCGTGGCCGAGGGCTTGAGCGTGCTGGCGTTGTTCAAATTGTTTCTCACACTAGATAACACGCTCTTTCTCAGAAACTGTAACTAATGTCTGCTCAGCATAGTTGCAATATAAACACAAATGCGCCTGAGCAAGCGTCTGCGATAGGGATTGGCTAGTTGCCAATCGAATATGAGTGGCCAGCTATATTAAAGCGCTTAGCGAAAAACCGGTTTTCAAATGTGACAACAGATTTTTATTTTCACACACACACACACACACACACACACACACACACACACACACACACACACACACACAAAATGGTTGGGAACTTTTGTATACACCTAATAGTTTTGTTAGTGTTAAAAGTAAAAAGTAATTAAATGCAAATTACAGATTGGAGATACTAAAATCAAAGAGATACAAAAATCTAAATATTTGGGAAGTGTTTTAACAGAAGTCAGAAAGTACGAAGGCGCATTGGGACAGGCAAAGATGCCTTCCAAATGTTAAGCAGAGTATTAAGAAACAGGCGAATTTCATTTGTTGAACTGTTATGTTATACCAATCCTCCTATATAGCAGTGAATGCTGGTCAATCTCCTCAAAGATGAATAATAGCCTTCAAGCAACAGTAATGTGGTTCTACAGAGGGATGCTGAGGATGCAATAAACCAAACACGTGAACAACGATGAAATTATATAGAAAATACAACAAAAATGAAACATATACGTAACATCAGGAAGAAACATTTTTATATGTCCCGGAAAGGGATATATTTGTTCGAAATAGCAAAGTGGTTTTGGACTATTGTAACCGAGTAGGACAATCTAGCAGGTAACCGTGATGGACTGGTCCTCATCGTATTGGTAGGCAATAAGCGTAGACAATAGGCGAAGATTATAAGCGTAGCCAATAGGCGTCTTCCCTGTGCCTCCACATCAGTCTGTATTTATGGCTGACACCAGTCAATCATATTACTGTGAGGGGGGAACCCAGGTGTATGCATATTCATTACATCACATTTGAAACTTCTAAGTACTATAATGAGGCTTGGAAAATCTGATACTCACAGGAGAGATTAAAGAAAAGCGGAACAGTGGAAAACAACGCCTAACATAGTGAACTCGATTAAATGGATGGTGGAATAAAGTTTAGGATGAAAAAAAGAAAAACACAAATTATTAAGAGTTACGAAGGACAGAAAATTCTGGAGAACCGTAATGGCTAACATCCTGAAGAAATTCGGCACATAGAAGAAGCGTAATTGGTTCCTTGCTCGTGTATTTTCCGCTTTTGTGGCTTCATGCCAGGTTAAGCTTACTAAACCTCTGTCCTATGTTTGCGTTTCAGACCTAACAAATTGCACACACGCAATCTGTTTTTATTGATTATTCTCTCAGCTTTGCACAGGGAAATGCTTCCCATACTTCTCGGGTTTTGTCTCTTTGCCAACATCAAAGGGTCAGCAGTCCGGAGTTTTTCTTTGACTAAATCAAACCCAATAGTTTAGCATTAAATTCAAAAGCTGAAAACAACACATAAACACCAGAATAAAGCTATATATATATATATATATATATATATATATATATATATATATATAAAACGACCAGCGATTGTTTTATAGGAGTAGAGATAATGAGAATGTGCTGTAAAAGAAAATGATAAATAGAGAGATGAATAGATGGATAAAGAGAGAGAGAGAGAGAGAGAGAGAGAGAGAGAGAGAGAAAGCGAGCAAGTGAGAGAGAGAAAATTTGGGAAGTATCTGTATCAAATGGACTAGAAAAGGGAAAGAGAGAAACAATGAAAAGATTCTGGAAAAGATAGATAGACAGATAGATAGATAGATAGATAGATAGATAGATAGATAGACAGAGAGAGAAAGAGAGAGAGAGAATTAGAGAAGTATTGCTAAGATTGCATTAACCAAGAGAGAAAGTCTGTGAGTGAGAGTAAGCATGAGAATGTGTTGGGAAAAGAAGAGATAGATAGATAGAGAAATATATATATATAGAGAGAGAGAGATAGAGAGAGAGAGAGAGAGAGAGAGAGAGAGAGAGAGAGAAAGAATTAGAGAAGTATTGGTAAGATAGAATTAACCAACGAGAAAGGGTATGAGTGAGAGTAAGCTTGAGAATGTGTTTCCAATGTGATAGATAGATAGATAGATAGATATGGAGAGAGAGAGAGAGAGAGTTTTGAGTAAGCATTAATAAAAGTTTTTAATGAGAGAAATAAGCTGAAAGAGAGAAAGTATGAGAATTTATTGAGAAGAATAGATAGAATGATATATATATATATATATATATATATATATATATATATATATAGATAGATAGATAGATAGATAGAGAAAAGAGAGAGATAGAAAGATGAAGACACAATGAAATGTGACTAAACTAGAAAGAGAGAAAAACAACGAAAAGTTTATCTCTTGATGAAATTATAAAAAAAATGGAGAAAGGCAGGATGAGAAGATATGATGAAGTCCCTCGATAAATGTACAAATAAAAAAAATATTAAAAATAAAAGATAGATTGATAGATTAAAAGATAGAGAGTGTGTGAGTGAGTGAGTGAGTAAGTGAGTGAGAGAGAAAACGAGAGAGAGAAAGCGTGAAGAAGCGTTGTCAAAAGAGTGAAGGAGTGAAGCGTGCGCAAGAGCGTGTTGGTAAAAGCAAAGAGTGTGAGTGAGAGAGAAAGACTGAGAGATCGAGCAGTGTCGAGGTAGAGTGACAAGTGTCAAGTCGTCGCATTTATAAATGGTTGGGCCTCGATTCTGAGAAGTTACCATATGTCCACGTAGCCTTTGTCCAGATGTCACTTTCTGATGACGTCTTTTCGGAACTTTCACATCTCAAGTTTTTTTCGGAGAAAGTCCATATATATATATATATATATATATATATATATATATATATATATATATATATAAAAGACGTTTAGATGTTACAATTTATTTTTCCATATGTTCGGAAAACTTTGTAAATATTTGCGTATTGCTGTCCCTTTTTTGTCAACTTCGGACTGTATCCACTTCTTCGGGGAGAATTTCTTTATGATCTGAGTCAAAGTTGCTTTTCTATCTGCTTGAAAAGGTTTTGTTGACTTCTTCAAATTTTATTTTCTTACAAAACTATTTTATTATTCTTTTTTTACAGTCTTATTTGTTCATCGTCTAAATCATTTAAAATATCTTCCCACGTATATCATTGAAAAAACACATAAAAATACCCATAAAAAAAAGTCCACACTCGAAACCAAAAATTTATATATATAAAAGAGGATGTGCGTGTGTCTGCGTGTGTGTGTCTGTCTGTGTGATATTTCTTCACTCGAGATCTATCCAACCGATTTCTGTCAAACTTGGCACATACATTGTACAATATAAGAGATAGGTTTTTAGTGGAAAAAATCGATTAATTTAAAAAAAATCAATAATCAATAAAGCCGATCAAAAATCAATAAATTCAATTTTTTCCTCCGATTTCCGTATGTTGGTTACTTACATCATGACGAGCTGAAAGATACCTCATTTTGATTTCTACGCCACTGCGTTTAGAAAAATAACACGAAAAACGAAAAATCGATTTCAGCCCAAATCGATTTCAACACAATTTTAAAACTAAAACTCCTTCAATTTTCAAGCAATCTAATACAAACTTCACTCAATTGCAGACAACAATAAGTTGATTGTTTAAAAGTCATTTAACTTGATAATTGAGTTCACTCATATAGTGGAAATCCGCGTAAATAGCATAAAAATGGCGATTTTTGCTGGTTTCTTTCTTATTTCTCGTTGATCTTTCAACCAATTTTCATAAAACTTAATTTATTTATAAATGTATCCTCTTTTACATCCCTAGTAGCACACTGACAAACTGAATTTCAAAAACTCCAAAATAATTGTGGTCTGAAGTGGGTCTTCATGTTGCCTGTTTTACCCCTTCATGTCCTCTGCTTATTTCGATTGAATAAATAGAGACTACTTCTGTTATGTCAGTAATTCAAAATATTTTAATGAAAGTACTTTAAAGTTATTGACGACTATAGATTCTGTTACATCTAAACATGATGCTGTTTTTGCTCCATTCTAATTGAACGCTTTTCCTGATGCAAGTAATCATAATACCTCATCTCAGAAATATAGACAATTATATCATTGGCAATTTTGTACTCTGGTTTGAAAATTCCTCAAATAGAAGGCTACGTACAACCTCTGCAAAGCAGAATATTTTAGCTTGCACAAGAAAATTGAGGTGGCCATTTTATAGAAGCCGTGTTGTGGAATATTGATAAATTAGTCAAGAAGCATTAATATCATTAAAAGAATCATATAGCTTTGATGGACCTCAGTTGTAGATTGTTAGAACGCTATTTTATTGAACGAAGATCTCCATTTTGTTTAGCACAACATCTACGTTACAATAAAAATTAAACATACAATGTTACGCCATAGGTTTCCGTGAAGATTGGTTACGACACCTACGAAATGAAGTGGACTGTAAATGGTTTTATCTTGGCACGTCAGGCTTAACAGCCATATCACGTTGAAACACTGATACTCGTACGACGTTAAGCAAAAACGAGCTTGGTCAAGATGGTTGGTATAATGGATAACAGCTTTGTAATTGGAAATCGGAGAGCTGAGTTTCAATTCTAGTCGGGTTCATTACATTCAATTACGCACAAATAACATTGGGAAAGGTATGAATCCACTTTTTTCTCCTCCAGCTATGGGTTGATTACTAGGATTGTATCAGTAAAATCATTATTATCGCCAAAAAATCATCACAATATAAAAATATTTTCTGGTTTTAAATAAACTGCAAAAAGGTTGATAAGCCGTAAA
Source organism: Acanthosepion pharaonis (assembly GCA_903632075.3). NCBI lineage: Eukaryota > Metazoa > Mollusca > Cephalopoda > Sepiida > Sepiidae > Acanthosepion > Acanthosepion pharaonis. The sequence continues at coordinate 1,242,903 of CAHIKZ030003885.1, forward strand.
AAAACAAACCATTCAATCAATGTTGACAAGGCTTCATGACTTTTGATGGCGTTGTCATTAAAATCGAAATATAAGGTCGCAAAGCGACCACTGGCTGTTCAGAAGTAGCGGTAAGTACGTGAAATATATTGATAAATAAATAGATAAAAACATTGGAGTCAAGTGTCAAATCAATATAGAAAAAAAATCATGGTCAGACGGAAGGTCAAGATTTCCTGTCACGGGCTTACATAGGTTACACACTGAATAAAGGCCGATAAAAAACTAAATTAAAAGAAAAAAACTTGTAGTTCCAACGAATGATTTATTTTATGGAAATATTTCGACTAGCAGTTGCCAGTCGTGGTCACTCTTTTAATTTGAGTAAAACTGTGCAAAGAAACTAGGAACGCTTAAGAATTCAAGTCAAGGAAAAAACCCGAAATGATGACGTAAAAAAATGAATTTTGTTTTTACTCTAGAAATTGTCTACTACAAGTTTTTTCTTTTAATTATGCAACTACCAATGCTACTAACTCCGATAAAAAGCTGTCTGTCGAATTGTAGAGTTATAACAAGACATACACAGTGTCACGGTTGGAATAAGAAGTGATGGACAGAGTTCATTTTCGCTGGCCGAGGAGAAGATATGGTCCGTTAGTCTGTCGTGAGAGAAGACAGCAGAATCGAATTCATAAATGACGAAACCAGTATCGCGAAAAAAAAGATTCAGATTTTCTTTTCTCCTCGTGGCGATATTTCACCTTCCGTTCTGCAGGTGGGGATCGGCTTAATCTTTACAAAGTCTTAATCTTTTTTTTCATCATTTCACCTCCAAATAATCAATCAAACACAGCCATATGTCATAGCCGATTTTTCCTCTTCTTTTTGCTTCTTCTTTTGATTAAAGATGGTATAGTGCAAGATAACAGATTGTTGGCTTTTGAGATCTCCCAAATTCATAAACTAGACACGGTGGATAGCGACTCGGATTGAGGAATCGGAGAGCCGAGTTCGAATTCCAGTCGAGTTCCTTATATTCACTTATACACTAATAACCTTGGAAAAGGCATGAATCCACCACTTCTGTCCCCCAACTATGGATAAATAGCATGACAGACTGGGTCCTTGGTTGGCAACTGGTCGGGAGAAGTATAACCTCTGAATTCAAAATGAGACTGGAGAGGGTTGGCCTCTGTCAGGATATCTTGCTTAAAAAACATAACAGCTACTGCTGCGGCAGTACATATTATGCCCATACGATGCGAGATGGTTACGCGTAAAAAAACAGTGTATTTTTTTATGTGGCTCACATAGGAAATACTTATAAGCATTTTACCACTACTAATAATATCACAACTAATACTAAGTAATACTAATAATATTGCAACTAATACTAAGTAATACTACTACTAATCAGTTTAATTTACGAAGAAATTCAAAAAATGTAAGCAAGACTGATTAGGATGCCCAAAAATGCTTTCCCAAAGCTAAGCAGAGTATAAAGATGCAGAAAAATTTCGTTAGAAACAAAGAAAAGAGTATCGAACGTGATACCAGTCCTCCTGTATAGTAGCGAATGCTGGACAATCTTCTCATCGATGAACCAACAGCAATGTGGTTCTACAGAAAGATACCGAGGATACTATAGACCGCACATGTGAGTAACAACAAGGTTTTGGAGAAAATGGAATAAAAAATGAAGAGGGAGTTGAAATGTCTGGAGTACGTACTGAGGAAGGAGGGCTTAGAAAAACTGATACTCACAGGACAGATAGAGGGAAAGACGGACAGAAGAAAGCAGCGTGTAACATACATGATGAGTTTGAGTAAATGGATGGTAGGACAGAGTTTAGGAGAAATAAGAAAAAGACAAAACTTACAAGGGCAAATAAAAGAAGAAGCACTTGTACTTATTATGAATGTGTCATATTAGAAGTACTAAGTGTAAAAGGGTAACAAAAGTAAGATAAGCAAGAAAAGTCGAATAAGCAATAATAACAACAATAAGCAAACAGATAAATATAAACAATTGTGACACTATTTACGTCGCTAGAAAGAAAGAAGAAAAAAAAGGCGAGAATTAAATTTAGGTGATAAGAAGCGTTCACGAACAGGGCACTAAGTTATGTTATTTTTCTAACAAAGAAAAGTGGTAAAATTTTATTTTCATTGACGAGAAAGTAACATACTGGATTTAATCTGATTTATGTTACGGGGCGGCGAATAAGATATATCCAATCTGCCCATGGCAATGGTAAACATTTCAAGTTGAACAAGCGACCTCCCGCAGAATTCTAAAGAGATAAAAATTAAATATGTCATGCGCTGACCGAAAAACAAAAATGTTCGCTGACCACCATGAAGGAAAGCGTAAGCCTTTGTCTATATGCAGAATATCATTGAGAGGAGCATCTGTTTATTGTCAGGGATGGCTATGATAGCAAAACTATTTTATCGGAGTAGTTAATTAGCGACAGAGTGCGATACGTCCAATTGACCACCCACTTGATAATTGGCGAAAATCTCGTTGACGAACTCCAGATGAAGTCCGGAGACCATCCTAAGAGTCGTGTGAGGTCTCCTCGAAGAAGAGAAGGAAAAGGAAGAAAAAAAAAAAAAGATAATTTTTTTTCTTTGAGCAATATTTTTTTAAACCGAGGCCAGTCTAGCCACACCCACGCCGCTGAGCGCCCATTGGCTGAATGGTGGCGTGAGTGTTAGGCGGAGGTAATTATGTGAAGTAGGAGGGGAGGCCTGTTGGCACCCATTGAGGGGATAGGTGTGAGATGCCACTCTGAGAGAGAGGCGAAACCCGTTGACACCCTCTGAGGGTATGGTGAGATACCAGTATGAGAACAGAAGAAGGTGGGAAGACGAAAGACTTCCAAAAATGGAAAATAATAAATTTTCCTGACTGAAAACAAAGAAGTGGATTGTGGATTTAGAATTATCAAGGAACCTCAAACCCCGACAAGCCCACCCCGGTTTTGGTCGGCGTCCATATAAGCAGAGTCGCAGCGAGTGAAAAGCAGTTCCAGTTCCAGTTGAGTTCCAGTTGATTTGGCAGTTCGAGTTAAGTTCGCAGTTCGCAGCTGAGTTGGATTGAGTTGGGCCCGCCTCGCAGATAGCTGACTTGAAAGATATCCACGCAATTCCGAACTCAAATTTATTTTTGAAGAACGACTTAGACTCACACCACCAAAACAAGTTTTACGAATATCGCCTGAAGATACACCAAGAACCAGTTTCTTAAAGAACAAACAACTTAAGATGTTAAGACTCGCCTAACAAACACAAAGTGTCACGAATCTATATAGCGGGTTGGGAAGAAGACACAGTCCTGTATTCAGCAACCGGATATAAAATATTGTTATCCTTTTTTTAACACATTTGAACTTTTCGAGTTATTACTTTATTTTCTTTTACATATACTTGTGCGATATTACCCTTGTCCGGACTCAGCTTGCATTACGGCCCGGCGACTGATTGATTTCGTCTGCCTAAGATCAAATCACAACGTGGGTAGGTTAGACTAGAAATCAAAGCAGTTACTTCGATAACCAGACGTTGGAAGCAAGCTGGGAACGACAAGGCTGATACCGAATCTAACTAGATTCCCATCCGAATCAGCAAAGGGTTAGAACGTCACGTTTGGTGCCGCGACTAATACCAAGCCACATTGGATAGGACGGCGACGGCGCGGAGACAGAAAGGGTGACGTCACAACTGGCGCCGCGACCAGGACAGCACGGCGGGCGCGGCCAGGCAGACGTCACATTTGGCGCAACGACACCGGGGTACGTCACACAATTACTTATTTTGACTTTTGAGGCGAAGCACGAAAATTGAAGAACGTCTACATTTTATTTACTGTGTAACCGCGGTTCATGAATTTAATTCGTTCCTAAAGGCCGTTCGTATGAATGTATATAACACAGCGGTTGTCTCAGAAATTATTCCGTTCGGCAATGTTGTTCGAGAATCGAAATTTTGTTCGATAGCCGATGAATTTTAATCTTGAATTTTCTGTTCGAAAACCGATTTGTTCGTCACGTGAGACATTCGAGAACCGAGGTAGCACTATATTTTGTTTTTGCCTATTATTTTGTTGATACAATTTTATAAAATAGCAACACGTTTTCTGTTCAAATTTGCGGATTTACATTTTCATTTATAGAAACAGCCAAAATCACTTAAAATGCAAAGCGAAAAATTATGAAAATCGATGTCGATTTATTTAGGTAAATGCGGCCCTTCAATATTTGCGAACCCGCATAGCTCAGTCGGTAGAGCATCAGACTTTTACTGATTATCTAGATGCTTCGTACAAAAAAAAGAAACCTTTATTGTAGTTGTTTGAAAATTCAAGGTTTAAACTGAACAAAAATCTAATATTTACCGCGGAAAAGTTTTACACAATGCATAGTGGAGATTTTTTTTTTTTACAAATAAACCATGTAGATGCAACATTATTATTAAATATTTTAAGACAAACAAGATGAACGTATGTTTCAGAAAATGAGAAAAGATCTAATGATAAACAATCAATATTTCATTGAAAGACATACACCAAAACAGCTTTGTTAATCAAATATTGATTGGAGTTATATATTTTTTTCTATCGGCTTCCTTTTCACTCTCGAAATATATATCTTTTCCTTTTTACTGGCCTCTCGCGATTTCCTTCTGAATCTATTTTTGTTCCTTTTCTTCCTTTATCTCGACATCTTCCTTCCACCTCTGTTAATCTTCTTTCTATCTTTCTTGTTTCTTCTCTCTTTCCTCCCCTCTCTCATTCTTCATCCTCTCCCCTTTCTCTTTGCTCTTCTCTTTCACAAATGCAAACAAATATAGAAGCTTATGATTTTGTGTTTTATTGATTTCAGAAAATGAAATTTTTGTCGAGTTGTTCAGCTTTGTTATATTTCCTGAGAAATAATTCATATATCTTCATAATAATACACTTTTTATGGGCCTGTCTTTACAGAACGAGAATGATCATGGCGCTCCAAGATTTCCTATGCTTTTATAGCTCTTAGTAACTTTTCACCTTTTACAATACAAATTTCTTCATATTTTGCTATCTATTCGCACAAACCCGTTATTATCCGCTGTCAATATGTTCTGTGAGTGTTAACATCTCCAAACCTTCTTTCCTAATTATATATTCTATATATTTCAACTATTACTTTCTGACCGTCCTGGGTATGACGATAAACTACATCCGCGTCCTGGGGAAGACGATAAGCTACGTCCAACAGCAAGGCCTCCGATCAGGAGGTTTTGAGAACCGTGGAACCACCATTTAATTGCTGGTGTTCCCAGGTCCACTCTGATCCGGGATGGTAGCACCTGTTGGGGTCCCAGTTATGGGAAAATAGTTAACTCCAAACCTGGGATAAAAACACTATGAAAGTGTAAAAATAGGTTTTAATACAAGAAATACTTCATAAAAAATTATTACTAGCAATAAATTTTTGAAGAAAAAATATATTACCAGCAATACGTTTACGAAAAAAAAAAAATTACCAGAATTACTTTTTTGGAAAAAAAAAAGAAAAAAAAAATATTGCCAGCAATACATTTTTGAAAAAAAAAATTAGCTGCAATACATTTTTGAAGAAAAAAATATTACCAGAAATAGATTTTTGAAAAAAAAAAAAAAAAATATTACCAGGAAAAAAAAATTGTCGGTATTAAATAACCCATTGAGGTTGATAAGCCGTAAAACAAAACAAACCAAACCAAAAAAATTCTGATTGTTTCAATCATTTTTATGTAGTTTTCATCTAAAATCTTCCTCATCACTTTTCTTTGATTTTGTTTAGCGGCATATCAACAACTCTATGGGTTATTTAATGTCGAAATCTAAATATTTTGATCACATTTTTATGGCCTCAACTACAGATAAGATGCATTGTTGGCCATTGTGCTATAAACTATATTTTTATAGTTTCATAGTGTTTTGTTTTTGTTCGGTGTGGGGGCCACTATTTGCCCATAGCTGAGACCTTAGAAGGTGCTACCACCCGGGGTTCAGGGTGGCATGGAATAATATTGCCTTCCACTCGAACATCTTCTTCCCGTGAACCAACGGTCAGCGGAACCGACGCCGAAGAGGATGTTTATCCGATCACTACGATTTCTAACATGTGCAATTGTAGTGTTAACTGTTATCTTTCCTCCTTGCCGTATAGACTGAACGTAGCCCTTTACCCCGAGTGGTTTTTGGTCATTGGTCAGATTGAAAGTTACTGTAAAAACAAGGATCAATTAAATTACAGAACTTTCTTTGTAATTATTTTAAAATCTCGATATATAATATATATAATAGGAGTACCAGACCAGATATGGCAGCAATATCCAAGGGGGTGGCGAATGGTAGATTTACAAATGTGCAACATGGATTCTGTCGAAAGAAAAAAATGGTCTGGTATAACACAGTTAAAGAATTTTTCTATAATCGCTCCACTTTATGTCAGCGTAAAACGTAAGCCTAAGACAGCATCTTCCGGGGGTAACATCTATCTATCTATCTATCTATCTATCTATCTATCTATCTATCTATCTATCATAGTCTGCGCTTATCTATCTATCATAGTCTGCGCTTATCTATCTATCTATCTATCTATCTATCTATCTATCTATCTATCATAGTCTGCTTTTATCTATCTATCTATCTATCTATCTATCTATCTATCTATCTATCTATCTATCACACTCTGTTTCTTTCTTTCTTTCTCCTTAAAACCTATGCCCACGTTTCTTCATAAACTTCTATTTATTGAGTCTGTTTTTATTTTTTCTCAGTTCATATCTATGTTTCTATAGAAGGATCATAAAACTGTAACTATGTCACCCCCACTGAGACTCGATCCTGCTTCTATCACACCAATGAGGTAGTATTACCCGGTCTTCCCACTGAGGCGTGATGTGACAGAAAGTTGGGGTTAATGTAGGGAAACCGAGTGCGTACACCCGGATTAGGAGCAAAAATTGCTCAGACCCTGCAACTGTTGGTTGCGCTGGCATCGGTATTCTTACCCATTCCCACTCTCTAGTGCAATGACGGGGGTACAGCAGCGGGCAGTTTTTTCCATCCGACCGGGCATCTCTCAGGATTGTTCCCCAGCATGCCCTTCTTATAGCTATGTGAATACATAGGTTGGGTTCGGGATGATTCAGACCACCCGGTCGAACAATTCGCTTCCAGAAACCTCACCATGATGCTCACGAAGCATCAGGCAGACAGCAAATTGAAACCTGACCCATCTAATTCAGATGTATAACAATTTCATTAAATACAAATTTGGTCACCTCATTTCTACACTCTTGCACAATTTAATTGAAACAACCACTTTAGTTTCCTTTTTTTTTATCATAGAATCAGTTTTAGATCCACTGGAGTGCCAGGGTATAATCGATTTTTATTTTTTCCTCAGATTATATCATTTGCAGTGGTGTACAGCAATATGAATCTATGTTCGTGGCGTATGATGAAATTTGTTTGATCTTGAAAAATATTGCGTCATCCGTGATTGCATCAGATTTATATCATGCCCAGACACTATTGTCTCGACTGTCGATTAGTTGTCCTACGATTATTGTCTGCAATGGAAGTTCCTACAAAGAAGCGTACAAAAATTTTAACGCACTGGCAAGCATTACCAGTAAGCAAATCAAAGTACTATATACTTGTCTGGAAACTCCTGATTTAAATCCAGTCGCGAATATGTGATCGGCCTGAAAGGAACCCCTTCATGGAATGGACATACGAAGTACTAACAAGTGCACTGGGTCATGTTTCATTAGAAAATACAAAATAAAAGTAAATAATAACGGAATTATTCGTTTTGTTTCAATTAATTTGCACAAGTTGTATATCCACAAAAGATATCTGACGGCTTCCCTCTGCTTGTAAAATCAGCAATATCTGAATGAAATGGCGACTAAATGAGCAATTCATTTGTGACACGCAACTGGACCCCCGAATGCTTTTCAAATATTTTTTCGTCGTTCATCTCCATATTGCGTCTGGGTATCCAGTTGTTCTGAGAGTTTAACGCTCTCAGAAGGTAAACAAATAGTAGTTGGCTGCGCATTATTTGCTTCTTTCGCTTACTAGCGTCCAGAGTTGGCCACTGGACAGTCAAAGGTTAACTGGATAGGTCGTTTGTAAATCACATGACTGTTCATAAACGAAATAACCCAAGCAGGCAGTTCGCAATACGTGAACCGGAGTGGCTCGAATCTCATGGCTGGAATCTGCGGTTTATTGAAAATAATATATGTTTCATCTGATTGTCGCAGATTTGTGGCCGTGAGACCTCATCGTGCAATTATTATGAACGAAATCTTGACAAGTAACGCCGATGCAACACAATCACCAATTATCTCCCCTTAATAAATATGGCGTCCACTGAGATAAAGTAATCGAAATGCTTCTGCAAGAAGTCTGGTGGTCAAGTGTTACGTCACTGGGAAGTAGATGATCACGGTTTCTTCTCTAGTTTTGCGATAAGTCCTTAGCATTTGAAAAATCGTTCAAACCACTGCTTTCTTTACTATTTTGATCGATTTATTCTCGGGATTTCTTCAGGAGTACAACAGATGAATTGTTATTAAATATACTGATCGGGATATTCTATTAGACCAGACTTATATTTTTTTTATTTGCTTTGTACTATTCGACAAAATGGATCCCCAGATATGGCCAAGACACTCATATAGTATAGTGGACAGTAAATGCCTTCCTCTGGGCCTGAAGTTGATGCTTTTCGAGCAGCAGAAATGTCTAACACTGAAATCTTCAAAGACAACGGCCGTCCACAAGTAAGGGAAAAGGAAATGAATAAATAAATAAATTCAATTACCAATCGGTTGGAAGATACGAGATTCCGTTTGTTCAAATGTAGACACTATTGTCTCGACTGTCGATTGGTTGTCCTGCGTCCATTGTCTGCAATGGACGTTAATCCAAGGAAGCGTACGATAATTGTATTGTTGTACGAACACACTGGCAAGCATTACCAGTAAGCAAATCAAAGTATTACAGACTGGTCTGGAAACTCTCCTGATTTAAATCCAGTCGCGAATATGTGATCGGCCTGCAAGGAACCACTTCGTAGAATGGACATACGAAGTACTAACATCTGCACTGGGTCATGTTTCATTGGAAAATACAAGATAAAAGTAAATAATAACGGAATTATTCGTTTTGTTAGAATTAATTTGCACAAGATTGTATATCCACAAAAGACATCTGACGGCTTCCCTTTGCTTGTAAAATCAGCCATATTTGAATGAAACGGCCATTGTCTGCGATGGACGTTACTCCAAGGAAGCGTACGAAAATTTTAACGTTGCACGAAACACACTGGCAAGCATTACCAGTGAGCAAATCAAAGTACTACAGACTGGCCTCTAAACTCTCCTGATTTAAACCGAGTCGAAGAAAGCGGCGAGTCGTGATGCCGAGATTGTCACAGTGGCAATAAGAGAAAGTTGACAGTTTGAGAGACGGGTGAGAGATGGTTAGGGCAATGTTGCTGTAGAATCAGAGGCAGTTGGAATTCACATTAGTCGAAAGAGAAGATCTGATCTGCTAGTCTGTCCTGAGAAATATATACGAATATGTCCCTAGTGTCACTTACCTACTAACTAGAGTGTGACAGGTAAATCCGTGAATAAAGAACCCTGTATATTGAAAATAAGATTCGCGTTTTCACACCGTACCGATATTTCAGCTTCCGTTCTCTTGTGAGCGTGCACCAGGCTTTTCCCAGTTTGGGACAAACCGACGTAAACGGTAAACGAATCGTAGGGTGAAGGTATCTGGTCGAGGACATGCAGGAGAACTATTGAGAACAAAAAAAGGAGAGATTCTGAAAGTAAAGGTCTGAAAACAATTAAATCAGAAATTAAACTTACGAAGTTATCAGTTATCTCCTGTTAATTTCTCAAGGACACATGGAACAGTGGATAAAGGCGTTAGTTAGGTCCACTAACAGGACCCAAGGAGTGTGAGTTCAATACGCAGTTAAGGCAGTGGAGAACTTGGAGAGGGGAATTAACAAGGGATAACTGATAACTGACACACATTAAATATTTTATTCACTATTGGACTCCGTCAAATTAACGCCGGTTCAACCAGCGGCATAACTCGAGGCTCGATTATGCACATAGAGACTTTAAGGGCACCTTCCGTGTCAATCCTCGTAAAACCGAAAAAATTGCAGCACTAAACCACTATCTTTCCCAAAAGAGGAAAATAGTCGGCGGAAAGCAATAAACGCTGACATCCTGAATAATCAAAATGTTACTTAGAGCAACAAAAAGACAGGAAGTTGTGGAGAGCCATTAAAGAACATGGCATATGAAAGAATAAAATTATACGATAACCACCCATCCCATATAGTGATAAGCCTCGGCGTTTTTCGATAGGAATTTGTGTATTAGACTGTATGCGGAATCTAATGATCATTAGATATTTCATACTTTGTAACCGTTAGAAGAGAACTTGACTTTCTAAGATGAAGTGCCCAGAAGCTTAATTATTCGAAACGAAACCTGTCCAGACCAGCAAAAGATTTGGTGGGCTACGTTCATTTGCAGGAACCGTTACTTTTAGAAACGTTGTGGCCGTGAGCAGTGACCATTGTTCCAATTCCCCGAAAGGGAGATCACCGATCGTGTCTGTATTACGCACCAGAATTGGTCGGGTTATCCAGTGTTTCTGGAATGACCTTTCCCGACCTTGCAATGCCGTGGTATCCTACTTCCAAGATGACTTACGGGAAAATACAAATCCTTAAGACAAGTAGCGACCGAAGGATCAACTGTCAACGAAACGAAGGGTCAACTTGTTAATTAGAAGACTCTTCACTTGATCAGTATTTTCTTCCAACCTAACACTTTGGAGTTAGAGATTTAAAATTTTGCTCCATTGAGATGTAAGGAATTTGCTACAAATTAAATCTTCTTGCGCAATGTTCATCTCTTCAGGCATAGGATATGAGCTTTCAAAAGATTGAGATATTTTTTTTTTAAATCGAATTCACACATGCAAGGCAATAAAGACACAAGGCGTTAATGGGTGTGGAACAGTGATAAAACAAACAATTTTGAGGAACGAGAACAATGGAAGAGTAATAAGACAGTAGATTACGATTTACATTACATTTAAATTTTTGAAGATCAAACTCGTCTGGAAAGGGGAAATGCGCGAGAAAAGGAAATTTTGGCAAAGAACGTACGGTTGCATCTAGCCAATTCAACTGTAAACGGATAGGACCTTGCTGCTAATCTAGAACCGCGCATAAATTTATAAAGTCTAGGTACTATATCAAAGAGACCATCTAAACAATTACCCGTCCTGGGTATGACGATAAACTACATCCGCGGCCATAGTAAGACGATAAACTCCGTCCAACAGCAAAGTCTCTGATCAGGAGGTTTTGAAGAGTTTTTAACCATCTGTTAATTGCTGGTGTTCTCAGGCCCCCACTGACCCGGGGTAATAGCACGTGTTAGGGTCCAAGTTATGAGCAAATTGTTAACCCCGAAACTGATGTAAGTGAAAAAAATAGGTTTTGATACCATAAATACTTTGTAAAAAAATTATTACCAGAATATAAAATTTTGAAGAAAAAAACTATTACCAGCAATATGTTTTTGAAAAAAAACTATATTACCAGAAATACATTTTTTTAAATAATATTACCAGCTATCCATTTCTGAGGAAAAAATATTACCAGAAATAGATTTTTGACAAAGCAAAAACATTACCAAGAAAAAAAAAAGTTGTCGGCATTAAATGAGGTTGATAGTTATTTTCCAAGCATAGCTTAGATGTGGCACAAGGCCGAAAGTATGGGGCACCGAGCGAGGATCGAACTCACTTTTCAGTTGTAACTGAAATGATTTTCTAAGCGTAGCTTAGATGTGGCACAAGGCCGAAAGTATGAGGCACCCAGTGAGAATCGAACTCACTACTCAGTCGTAACTGTTTTAGCGAGACAAGCTTGTTAACCATTACACCACCTCAAGGTGCCCCTCATTGAGGTTGATATGCCGTAAACCAAACCAAACCAAACCAAACCAAACCAAACCAAACCAAACCAAACCGATTAATTACCATGAAAGTATTTACAGAAAAGACTTAGGCAATCTATATTACGACGGTTGGAAAGTCACTGAAGCTGAGAAGCCAGGTCAAGACCAATAATATTGCTGATTATTTGGATTTTATCAAGGATCTCAAAATATAAAGCAGGAACAGTATATGTGGCAGCAATATTCTAAGCATGGACGAATGGTAAACTTGTAATAATGTTCTTCATACCGGTCTCTGCAATATTTTACTTTAAAAAGAAATATATTAAAAAAAAAACTTGATTTAAACGGTTTTTCTTTTCTTTTTAGTAAATATCATTCAATAGAAAGCTCGGGGCTTCCTCTCTAAAATGGAATCCATGATTGGTGTGTGAGTTTGTTTTTTTTTTTTTTTTTGAAATAAGGATCTTCACCCTGTACAAAAAGCCGGAGTCTTTTCCACAAAGTAGCAGTTGTGAAAAAAGCTTCCAGTGGAACTTACTTCTTATCTTTGGAACACGGTGTAAATCAGGATGTTTCGACTCCATGAAAGTAGCATACCATATCCGAGCTGTAAAGGTCTGAACTGACTTCAGTTTTATCATTCTCTTTCTCTCTCTCTCTCTCTCTCTCTCTCTCGATATATACAGTTTGTCCACTCAGTAGGTATGCGATTATGGCTCTCCATAGCATCTTCTTTTTGTTACGCTCTAAAACATTTAATCGTTTATAACTTCTTTGTCATTCTGGGATAATTGTTTTTGTTTCTTTTTTTCTTTCTCTCCGCTTCTCTTATTTTCGATGTGTGCTGTGAGTGTTAAATTCTCCAAGTCTTCTTTCTTTGTTATGTGATCTCCAAATTTCAGCTGCCACCTTTCGGATTGTTATCAACAGTTTGTTTGTAGTTTCCTTAGAACTTCCTCATTCGTCACATGTTCTGCCCATGCTATTTAAATCATTCATTGGTAGAAAGTCGTTAATATTACTTCCTTTATTTCTTTTAATTATTCGTTTCTTTCTTTTAATTATTTTCTTTCTGCTTTTTCTTTCACTTAATTATTCTCGTCTTTCTTTCTTTCACTTTTGCTGCTCTTTTCGGCATTTCCATTATCAGACATCTCATTCTCTCTTTCTCTCTTTCTTTCTTTCTCTCTTTCTTTGCAGTATTTTATTTAATTCTCTTTTTATCATATTTCTTTCTTTCTTTACTTCTATCTTTCTCTCTTTCTTTCTTTACCGTATTTTATTTATTCTCTTTTTATCATATTTCTTTCTTTCCTTCTTTTTTCTTTCCTTCTATCTTCTTTCCTTCTTTCTTTCTTTCTTTCCTTCTTTTTCCTTTTCTTCTTTCTTTCTTTCTTTTTTCTTTCTTTCTTTCTTTTTTCTTTCTTTCTTTCTTTCTTTCTTTTCTTATTTTTCTTTCCTTCTATCTTCTTTCTTTCTTTCTTTCTTTCTTTCTTTCTTTCTTTCTTTCTTTCTTTTCCTAGTCTATTCACATATCCTATATCCTTTTATATTGGTTTCGAGAGTTTTATTTCTACTTTTCATTGTATAAAACATTCTTATTCTTTTCTTCTTCAGTCATCGTGTTTTTCATTTTTCTCCTACATCATGTTTTCACATCCTTGCTATACTTGCCTTTATTTCTTCTTTTTTTCTCCCCTTTTCTTGACGCTTTAAAAAAATTAAACCAATCAGAATGACTTTTCATTATTTGTATTCACAAAACTTGGCCTATATTTGCTAAAATTGAGGCCACCTTTGACGTTTCCTTTCAAAAGAAGCCTGGGTTGTCGTTATATCTGGCGTTAATATGAAAGAACCTATCGCAAAATCATTATAAAAAAGTTTCATATGTAATAAGCAATTGGAAATATGCGAAAAGAATAATAAAAAAAGGTTTATATAAAAATAGCTTAAAAATGAGGAAGACAGAATTTAAAGGCTACAAGAAGAAGAAGAAGAAGAAGAATTATTAAGAAGACAAAGACGAGTCCAATGAAATGAAAAAAAGAAAGAAAATCACAATGAGAAAGATTTTTTATTAATCTAAGCTTCCTCTGATCCAAGGCTTCAAATATGGTGATCTCCATAAGGTTCACATTAACTACAATAGGAGTAAGTAATGGCAATATTAGTTTTTACCTTATAAGGAAACATTCGGCATTCATTAACAGACCAATCAGTGCTATTCAAATTATGGTTTTCTTCCTTTCACTTCCTAGATATCGAGTTATTTTTTACAGTAAGGTTCACTCAAGTCCTGGGAATCACACGCGGTAGAAGGTTACGTTAATAGGGAGTTTATAGGAGCGGAAGATAATTTAGACTTGAACATTAAAAACAATAATAAATAGACAAAAGGCCAGAAATCTCAAAACTAATACGCAGCAAAATATAATTAACACTAGTAATTTATGCAACTGTAGAAATAAGAACACATGTCCATTAAATGGAGCTTGTAAAACAGAAGCAGAAGTAACAGATATTAATGACCAAAATAAAACGTATATATGAGAAACGGAAGGTGTTGACCATGTTCACCATAGTCTATGAATATAGAATACAGCGCAGTACGTAATCTGTTCATTGAAACAACGTTAAAGATTAACACTCACGAGTCAGACACTCCACTGAATCTGACTATATCGCCAATACCAGCAGCAGCTGTTCCGTAATTCTTCGGTCTCTGATATCAAAGGCTGCCAGTGAATATTCGGGAAAAACGTGTCCGCCTTTATACATGACGCATTGAATATTTTGAGCCTTCTGATTGGTTAACCCTTCTATTGGTGAACTATAAAATGAGTCAGCCCATTTTGGCTAGCTCACTAGTACACCAGGACACCCAAAAACTCCAACAGAAGGTACTTTCAAACGTTGATGATACAATCATAGATCGTCATCTATGATCATTTGTTGCATCAAGAAGGTAGGGTCGGTGGAATATCGACTCCAGCGCGGCGCTTGTTGCAGGGACGGGGGAATTTGGAGACTTGGGCCATGTGCACAGTCTTGGGCTCCTCCCTTTAAGCTAGACTTGTGCTATATCCCGTTAACGTGGTGGTGGTGGGGGAAGCAGTAGATACTAGGGTGTAATGTCTGTTTTTCTATCGGTGATATTAAGTCAAATAGTAAATATAGTTATTCCACAACCAAACTTCCTTGTGATTGAAAAATATCAAAGTTTGGCACAAGAACTGGAAAAAGTCTGAAAGGGGAAAATGTAAGTAATCAAAGATAATGGTTGCCGGATTTGGTAATATTAGAAAAGTGACTAAATGTTTTTCGGGTTCCAAAGACTTTTTATGATTACACAGAAGAAGAAGAAGAAGAAGAAGAAGAAGAAGAAGAAGAAGAAGAAGAAAGGAAAGCAGAAGCTGGTGAAAAAAGGGAAGGAATTAAATGAATAAAAAGGGAGAAGGAAGATAAAAAAATGATAAAAAGTAAAAAGAAAAATAAACAAGACAGAAACAATGAATGAAATATGAAAACTGAAAAAAATGAATTCAGAACAAAGATTTAAGAGATAAAGATTTCGAAATCAAAAAATCAGTCCCTATATCTTTCCCAATTTAATTTTTTTCATTCATTCATTTTTCTTTCTTTCTTCCTTTCTTTCTTTCTTTTATATTATATTTCCTATTCTCATATTTCTCTTTTTCTTTCCCTTATCAATATTATCTTTCCGCTTCTGTCTTTTTATTTTTCTTTTTTTCTTTCTTTTATATTATATTTCCTATTCTCATATTTCTCTTTTTCTTTCCTTTATTAATATTATCTTTCCGCATCGGTCTTCTTATTTTTCTGTCTTTCTTTCTTTCTTTCTTTCTGTTTTCCTCCATTTTCTTCCTTATTTATTTATTTAATCTTCCTTTTTCTATTATTTGTTTTCTTCTTCACTTTATTTTTTTCTTTCCTAAAATTATTTGACGATTGCTTTTCTTTCTTAATTTTCTTTCTTCTTTATTCTTTATATTTAATTCTTTATTTCTTTCCTATTCTATTCTTCTTTCTTTTGTTCAATTTCTTCCTCACATTATTTGTTTTATTTTTAAACTTATTTATTCTTTCTTTCTTTCTTTCTTTCTTTCTTTCTTTCTTTCTTTCTTTTTGCACGAAATTTTACTCCTTTCAACCAGCTAGAAATAATCTTTTGTATGTTTATTTTGAAAAGAGTGGTGGCACCATTTTGTTGCCAAGCCATATTTGTCTCGATTTTGTGCTAGTCTGCGAATCTCTTTTGGCAGATCGAAAATGTACTCGGCAAAGAATAGCCACTGATGTTTTTGAAAATAGCATTTTTCTATCTGTTGGTCTCTAACTGCATCTCTTCTCATCCTGGACGATATAGTCCTGGATTTTTGGCGACGGGTTTGAAGAAGAGTAAATTCGCATCATCGGCTGTTTTGTTCTGGGTCTCTGTATCATTATTCACCGCTAAAAAATCTGCAAATATTTGACAGCAGAACAAACAAGAAAAGGAGTCTTTCTTACTTAGGATAATGAATGATTGTAAGCGAACGATGACCACTTGGGTAACAGACAGCAAAAGCGTAACGAAGATCGGAAAAGAAAGAAGAATGGTGAATTAAGAAAATAAAGTAGTAAAAAGCGCAGAATGAAATGAAATAAAACGAAATGAGAAAGATTTGGGTTTAAAGAGAGATAAAGAAAGAGGAAAGGGAACCGAGAAAGAAGAAGAAGCAATTTATATATAAAAGGAAATAAATATTGAAACAACGAATAATTAGGTCGATATTGTCTAAACAGGGGATGGGGGTGAGAATGTCTGTCGAATTGTCAGAAACACGTGATAAGCGAGAAATTGGGAGTTAAGAAAAGAAAGAAGGAAATATGAAGGAAAGAATCTAATAAAAGTATAGAGAAAGAGAAATAACATAAGAAAACGAGATTTAGTGAGATCCAATAATTGAGAAGGAATTAAAACATAAGCGGAAATAGAAGAAAATGAAAAAAATGGGACAGGAAAAGGAAAGGTAAAAAGATACAAAGTGGCGTATGTGAAAGAGAAAATGAATGAAAAAAAAGAAAAGAAATATACAATAAATGAGAAAATATGTAAAACTAAAAAAGAAAAAAATCTAAGACCTAGAACGGATGAAAAAAAAAAGAAAATGAAAAAAGAAGAAAAATGCGAGGAAGGAAAAGATAAAAACGAAGCAAGAAAGAAGTTAAAAAGTAAAACAGGAAAAAGTTTAACAGTTTTGGAAGTGAAAAATTTAATGCTAAAAAGAATAAGAAGTGGAATAAAATTCAGTTTTAGTTTGGACTTTAGCGACAGATATGTGGCCACAAAAAAAAAAAAAAAAAAAAAAAACGAAATCCAGACTAAAAGAACCAAACACAATGGAAAGAAAATCACTATGAAAAGTGTGAATGAAAGAAAAAAAGAGAACTAAAGAAAGAAAGAGAAAAAGAAATAATAAGAGAAAAAGAAAGCGACAGATTTAGAAAGAGAGTGAAGAACAATGAGAAAAAAAAGATGGAAAAGATAAATAATTTCAAGAAAACAGAAATAAACGCGTCTAGTTACAACTGAACGTTTCTTCGGCATGGATAATGGTCTCTTTGTTTAAAGGTAGTTGCTTCTGTTTGTTTATTCGGTTGGGAAAAGCAACCACATTTTGCCCCAAGCGTCGGAGATCAGGTTACCTAGAATGATACAAAACAGATACAGACACATACGCATGCGTGGACACGGATGCACTTGTGCAAACACAATGAAGAACACGCATGCGCACACGAACTTATATCATTTCTTCTTTTAACTCCCAGAGCGATACGCTTTCGAATGCTTCATTTTATCTTTTCTATTTTCTTGCCATTATTCTGTATCTGACTTTCTCTTTCAAGATAGTTTTTTCTTTTTACTGATTTTAACACAGATTTCTTTCACAATGACACATATACATGCGCTCAATACCGCCAGATAACATTTTAAAATTTTATCTCTTTTTTTTCATTTTCGTAACTGATGATTATTTGTTAGTTATCTCACGACATTATTTCCTTCTTACAATTTTTTTATTTCTATATTTCTTTTTTCTTTCTTTCTTTCTTTCTTTCATGACTTCTTTTCATTTTCCTCTTTTTCTTTCATTATATCTTAATTTTTTCTTTCTTTCCTTTCCTCAATTTTCTTTCTTTCTTTCTTTCTTTCTTTCTTTCTTTCTTTAATGTCTTTTTTCCATTTTACTCCATTTTCTTTCTTTCTTTTCGATTTTTGCACTTTCTTAATTTCTTTTCATTTTCCTTCATTTTCTTTCTTTCTTTCTTTTTTGCTTTCTTTCTTTAATGACTGCTTTCCACGTTCATCAATTTTCTTTCTTTTTCCTTTTTCTTTTTTCTTTCTTTCATGCTATCTTTATTTTTCCTTTCTTTCCTTTCCTCAATTTTCTTTCTTTCTTTCTTTCTTTCTTTCTTTCTTTCTTTCTTTCTTTCTTTAATGTCTTCTTTCCATTTTACTCCATTTTCTTTCTTTCTTTTTGATTTTGTGCCACTTTTTTAATTTCTTTTCATTTTCCTTCATTTTCTTTCTTTCTTTCTTTCTTTCTTTTTCTCTTTCTCTTTCTTCTTTTAATGTCTGCTTTCCATTTTTATCAATTTTTTTATCCTTTTTCTTTTTTCTTTCTTTCGTGCTATCTTTATTTTTCCTTTCTTTCCTTTCCTCAATTTTCTTTCTTTCTTTCTTTCTTTCTTTCTTTCTTTCTTTCTTTCATGCCATTTTTGTTTTTCTTTCTTTCCTTTCCTCAATTTTCTTTCTTTCTTTCTTTCTTTCTTTCTTTCTTTCTTTCTTTCTTTCTTTCATGCCATTTTTATTTTTCTTTCTTTCCTTCCCTCAATATTCTTTCTTCTTTCTTTTCTTTCTTTCTTCATTTTCTTTCTTTCCTTCTTTTCAATTTTGTTCCACTTTCTTAATTTCTTTTCATTTTTCTTCATTTTCTTTATTTCTTTTTCGCTTTCTTCTTTTAATGTCTGCTTTATCAATGTTTATCAATTTTCTTTCTTTTTCCTTTTTCTTTTTTCTTTCTTTCATGCTATCTTTATTTTTCTTTCTTTCCTTCCCTCAATATTCTTTCTTTCTTTCAATTTCACTATTTCTCTTCATTCCTTTTTCGCTCATTTCTACAGTCATACTTCCATTTTCTATTATGGTTTTCTATACCAACGAATATACATTAATTTCCATATTGACAATACACGCATACACACACAAACACATGAACGTCCTCTTTCACACTCACATACCAAAATATTTTCATTCACACATACATGCACACACACTCTCTCTTCGCACACACATATATAAATACGTACATCTATTTATTTATACACAAAACACCTTATCTATTGGACAAATGAAAAACATCGGGGGAATAAAATTTGGAAAATTCGCTTATACATTAGACAATAAAAATATCAATATCTAAATATTTCGATGTTTACATCATCATCAGAGATTAACTAACATAACGTTATAGAATTAAATCAAATGAATGTTCTTGCTTGAAAAACCAATATTAATGACACTAATGTTCTTTGGGTCGACGGATAGCTAGCTATCTGTCTGTTGATATCTATCTAATTCTGTTAATATCTATCTATCTATCTATCGCTGCATGTTATATCCATGGATTTCCGTATATTCCATTGTATTTTCCCCTCGATGAAGGATCGAGGGTTAATGAGCAGGTATAAACATGTGTATGAATATCAACACACGACCTAGTGAATAAATGGTTTGCGCATGCGTGCAAAGTTGTACTGAGGAAAATTTCTTTATCTCTTTTCCCGACCATTTTCTTCTTTTAATTCCTACTATAATTGTCAATTCTTTCTTTCTTTCTTTCTTTCTTTCTTCTGGCATTCCAGCCCTCTCCTCCACACATTATACTTTTTCATTCTCTTTCATTCGCGTTTTTTCGTTATAATGTCCATTCTTTTCTTCGTCTTTCTCTTCTTCCTTTTCTCTCCTTGGAGTTTCCTCTTCTCTTTTCTCTTCTTTCTTTTCTTTCTCCTCCTTTTCCTACAATTCAAAACCACATGAAACATTCATTTTTCTCTTATTCATATGTTCTTCTTACTCGTCTTTCCTCCGATTCTCACCCTCACACCATTTCCTTCTTTCTTTTCTGTTCTTCCCCTTGTCCTTCTTCAACCACTCCCCACTCCAACACCTTATCATTATCATCATCATTATTATTATTCATTATATTTGTTTCATTCCATTCTTTATTCTTTCTTTTTTCATTCGCTGTTTTCTTCTTCGCATTATTTTTTCTTTCTTCTGACATCCGACGCCATTGTTTTTTTCATTCACAGCAACCTCATTCTATTCATTTTTACTCCTAATTCTTTTATTTCTTTTTCATTTCGTTCGTCTCCCTTTTCTTTCCTTTATTTCACTATTTTTTCATTCGCATAACTTTTTATTTTCTTCTTCTCTTCCACCGGTCTTCCTTCTTCATTCTTTACTCATTCAACATCTCATTACAATCTTCATTTCCTACACTTCGTTTATTTCTTTCCTTCTTTCTTTCTTTTTCCATTTCTTTTCTTCTTTCTGTTATCATTTTTCTTCTTTCTTTTGCTCTCATAAGATTTCTTATTCTCATCTTCATCTTTTTCTTTCACTTGTTAATATCCTCTTCCCACAACGCTTTTCTTTCTTTCTTTCTTTCTTTTACTCATATAATAATTTATTTTCATTTTCCTCTTTTTCTTTCACTTATAAATATCCTCTTTCCACTTCCGCTTATTTTTTTTCTTTTGCTCATATGAATTTTTTTTATTTTCATCTTCCTCTTTTTCTTTCAGTTGTTAATATCCTCTCTCCTCACCGGCTTTCTTTCTTTCTTTGTTCATTATATTACCATTTTCTGTCTTTCTTTTGCACATATAATTTTTTTTATTCATATTCTTCTTTCACTGATTTATATCCTCATTCCACTTTGGTTTTCTTTTCGGTTTTATTTCTTTCGTTTATATTATATTTCCTATTCTCATACTTCTCTTTTTCTTTCCCTTATTAATATTATCTTTCCGCGTCGCTCTTCTTATTTTTCTTTCTTTCTTTCTTTCTTTCTTTCTTTCTTTCTTTCTTTCTTTCTTTCTGTTTTCCTCCATTTTCTTCCTCATTTATTTATTTAATCTTCCTTTTTCTATTATTTGTTTTCTTCTTCACTTTATTTTTTCTTTCCTAAAATTATTTAACGATTGCTTTTCTTTCTTAATTTCTTTCTTCTTTATTCCTTGTATTTAATTCTTTATTTCTTTCCTATTCTATTCTTCTTTCTTTTGTTCAATTTCTTCCTCATGTTATTTGTTTTATTTTTAAACTTATTCTTTCTTTCTTTCTTTCTTTCTTTCTTTCTTTGTAATGTCATATTTGCTATTTCTTTTCCCGTCTTCTTTTTCTTTAGCTCGCTGTTTTCTCATTCACACTATTTTTTTCCCTTTTTTTTCTTCTTCTAACTCTCCTTGGTCATTCTTTATTCATTCACCCCATCCCCACGTCATCTTCATTCCCTATTCTCTTTGATTTCTCATTCTTCTTTTTGTTTTTCTTTTTTGTTGTACATTCCATTCTTTTTCCCGCTATTTTTCCTTCATCTTGTCCACTTCTACTGCTCATTAATTTCACCATCATTTCCTTCCTAATTCTTTTTTTTTTCTTCATTCCGATTATTTCTTCTTCTCGCCTTACTTCTTCTTTATCCTACCATTTTCTTCTTCTTGCATTTCCCGCCAACTGCACAAAAGAGCATTTGGGCGAAACGTAATATTTAAAAGAGAGGATTTATTGGACTTTCCACATGACGAGAAGATCGAGTTGTTCACGCTGCTACGCGTAACTCCTCCGCGTCTAAATTTCCGCAATTTTCACTCGCGAGCGCGCACATGCATGTCTCTTATAGAAGTACATCCTTATACGTCCATCCTCTGCCCCGGCTACACGAGAAATGCAACGTAATCATGCATATAGATGCATTTGCACGCGCGCTCTCGTCTACCCGTCACACAACGCACAGACAGAGGCAAAATTTTGCGCATTGGCTTGAAAAGTATACGTGTCTTTCCACTTCACAGTCTTCATCCGTCTTTACGACGATGACCTCGATTCTCTTAGGGGATTTTGAAGAAAACAAGAAGTTTCTCTATCATTCTACATTCGGAGATGTCAGTCACGTATTAGTATAAAATATAACAATTTGGACTAATTAATGTCAGTTCTTCATTGTATAAGATTATATTAACGAAGTCTGAATAAGTTATACCTCCTACATATAGTAGTCAGAAAGTCCTCTTACATCATAGTAAGACTTGATAAAGACACCACGTCCACTAATGTCTTGTCATTATGTGGGGGGTATTTTAGAGAGGCATATGTGTGAGGTATTTCTGCTATATATATATATATATATATATATATATATATATATATATATATATATATATATATATATATATTATTATATATTATTATATCTACCTATCAACACAAATGGGTATGTTTCAGTCCTCATGAATACGTTGGACACTATTATAAGTGGGGTAATATACTGTCTAAGTAGTCCATCACTAGCAGTGGTTTACCTACTTGACGCCGCTGGCGAGTATTGTATTTTGTTGATGTTATAAAAGATTATATATATATATATATATATATATATATATATATATATATATATATATATATATATATATATATATATATATATATATATATATATATATATATATATATATATATATATATATATATATATAGCATTTAGATAAACCTACCGAGGTTTCACCTAAGCGGATCGTCGGGGAAAGCTGGCTAAAGAGGCAAAAAAGAAACTCATATTCTTGTGTTCTTGTCTTCTTTATCTTTGGTCATGTGGTATATTCTAACTATCGCCTATAAATATGCGTTTTCTTTTTGCCTCTTTAGACAGCTTTCCTTGACGATCCGCTTAGGTGAAACCTGGAGAGGTTTTTTCTGGCTCACTAGGTTTATCTAGGTCTGCTCTACGGTTGTATTGAGCTCTTTTGTTAGTTAGTTATTTACTCGTATCGGGTTTTTTTTTCTTTGGGCTTCAAACCTGTATCTGTGCGATTTTTTTTTTGAGAGACTTTCATGTTTCTAGCTCTTTCTTTTTTTTAAAAAACCTTTTTTTCCTTCCAGATTGATTTGATTATTGGCAAATCAAAAATTCGAAGGTTTTTCGAAACGAGTATAGTTACCTATATTTGTATTTATATATATAGCATTTATATATATATATATATATATATATATATATATATATATATATATATATATATATATATGTGTGTGTGTATGTGTGTGTGTGTGTGTGTGTATGAACAGTGAAGTCAACACTCAGAGGAGACAGACTCTTTCATGCGAAACGCAATCATCAGGCCACATCCATCGTGTCTTGACTATTTATATATACGGGTGCATTGTGGGTAGTCTATTGCATTGTGGGTAGTCTATTGCATTGTGGGTAGTCTATCCTAACGGTTATTTTAGTTTGCTAATTTGTTTATCAGTTACTTTATTTATTTGGATTAATTTATTTTACTTGTTATCGCTTATTTATTTTTATTTATTCTTTTCAGTTTTCGATTTTTAAGTAATGCAGTAAAAATTTGTTTTAGTATCTGCATTTTGAGACACGAATACAAATTTTTAATTTGTTTTTTTTTCTATCTTCACAAATTTAATTGCAATATTAATCGTCATCTCATATAGACTTGATACCTGTTCTTTTATTGTTCTCTAATCTTAATAATGTATTTTTCTTCGATTCTTTCACATTCAGGAAATTCCTGTGTCTTAGTCGCTTTATCGACTTGCTTGGGGGTGAAATGATTTTTAAGAAATTCAAAACAGGTGTTAGTGCCACTAGCACGCAAGGGGTTACAGGGAGTGAGAGTAAGATTAAAGAGGATTATTTCGGAAAAGGATAAAGAGAAGGACAGGGATCAACGTCAAGGCATCAGAAGATATCGATTGACATTACATTTGAATATTTGAAGATTATATATATCTGCAATGTAATCGATCCTGATTTGGCATCTCGATTTCAGTCACCTTCTCATCGATGTGGCGG
Source organism: Acanthosepion pharaonis (assembly GCA_903632075.3). Taxonomy (NCBI): domain Eukaryota; kingdom Metazoa; phylum Mollusca; class Cephalopoda; order Sepiida; family Sepiidae; genus Acanthosepion; species Acanthosepion pharaonis. The sequence goes on from CAHIKZ030003885.1 coordinate 1,267,109, forward strand.
GTCTTCCCTCTTTCTTTTCTACCTACTGCTCTGGCGAGATTTTTTTTCTGGTGCCCGGACTACGTGAGTTTAAGCGTGCTACTAGATTAGCACTTCGGTCCCACCCTTTTGCCGTTGAATTAGTTAAATGTAACCGCCACTGATAATCCAACAGTTTCTTTTCTCGCACTTCCCACTTGTGGAACCCCCTTACGTTTCCTTGCTTTTCTCATGGCTACAATCTTCAAAAATTTAAATGCAACGTCAACTGCCATCGTCGATATTCTAAATCGCTGTTCAGCTTTTATTTTTTCCTTGGTTCCCACCCTGCCCAGTTTTTTCTCTCACCTTCACTCTCTGTAACCCCCTGCGTACTAGTGGCAGTCCCGCCTTGCTTGGGGTGAAATGATTATATATATATATATATATATATATATTATTGTTATGGACCTTAATCATATATAAATAATGGACTATTCCATACGTAATAAATACTGCGCCTCAAGAGGAAGCAGAGAGTTCAGTCCGAAGTCGGGCGACCGGCTGACCGTCTGATCAGTTGAACTCTCTGCCTTCGGGCGGGGAGGAACCGAACGAGGCTACGCCGAAGGGCGGAGTCTATTTCAGGGAGGTAAACCGAGCCTGAACCCGTTTATACGGGTTCAAAGGGCATATTTTTGGCCGAGCCCACGGGCTCGGAGATCCCACGTTAAACCGGCCTTGAGACACATGATGCCCTCGTTGGGGGTGGTGACTAAATACCGTTCATTCTGAATTCTGGTGTGAGGTCCTGTCAGGAGTCAGTCAGTCGAGTCAAGAGTTGAGTCAGAGGCAGTCCGAAACAGAGTCGCGTTCAGACAATTACTACAAGACATTGGAATAGTGATACTGGTCGAGACTACATTGTTCTTCCTACTAAACCTGATTGTTCGTACTAACACTTTCTACTTCTTTGTATATATTCCTGTTTGTAATATCTGTGTTATTCCATATCCGTGTTCGAGTTATTCTTTATTGGTTCTACCTTGGACCATCACCGTGGTACAGGACCTGGACCATAACATATATATATATATATATATATATATATATATATATATATATATATATATATATATAATTTAACATTATCATTTGCGGTTTAAAGATATAACATTTTTAAAATATATTTAGGGCAATTATATATACGGGGCGTAACAGCAAAATTGTTCAAATCGTGTTACAGCATAATTGTCCATCCCACAAAATGTTTAATAACTAAAAAAAAGAAAGGGAAAAAAAACAACACTAAATTAATTCAGATGCTTTTTTCCAGGTTTTCCAGACGTTTAGCCATGTTGATAAAATCTGTATGAATAATTGAAAAAAACTTTGAGTTATTCAGCTAGAAAGAGAACAGGTTAAAATCGTTTGTGTCACCCCACTGTCTTCTCACCTGAACAATGATGAGAGGAAAAAACATTCAGGCCTTCAGTCATGCTACGAACATTTATACTCTGACTTACATCGTCAAAGTCCATTCAAGAATCGTCAAGAAAACTGTGAATAAGTTTAGCAATGAGCGAATGAGAGGATAAATGGACCTGGAGGTCACAACAGGAAGAGGGATCATCGTTTGTTAAGGAGATCAGATTGAAAAATCCATCTCAAATCTATTAGATGTTTGATATGTGTGAGAGGAGTTTCAGAGATGACAGTCCAACTAGCGGTGAAAAAAAGACTAAATCGTTGAATATAAAACACAAAAAACTTGTCTTAGGTAAAACAACTGATAAAAAATCCCTGATAAAAAAGATCGTAAAGATGACATTTTGCAAATGTGTACATACTTGGAATCAATGAATATTTATAAATATGGTAACTTTCTAAGAAGCTTCTCAATGAATATAAGTTCATATTAAATTTAGGTAGACCATAATTTATTTAATGAGACACTGAGACACACATAAAGATATGTATACGCACGTTCTATCTCTGATATTGAGCACTTTTACCGATAAACATAGCATATCTTCAAACTATATATTTTAATCATATATATATATATATATATATGTGATAGAAATTTTTAGGAAGATTTGAGATAATCATAATTAAATAATTCATTCAGTCTAGAAGAAACCTCAACAGAATGCAGAAAGCTCTGGACGGCCGTTTCGTCCTGTATTTGCGACATCCAATAGTACGCAGTACGCATCCAATACCGAGAATTGAAACCCGGACAGTTACGATATGAGGCAAACGTCATACCAACTGTGCCAATGGGCCTCGGTGACGAAGAGATATCGAGTCTAATTCCTTACCTCTCTCTCTCTCTCCTCTCCATATATATATATATATATATATATATATATATATATATATATATATATATATATATATATATATATATATATATATATATATATATATATATATATGTGTGTGTGTGTGTGTGTGTGTGTGCATATGAAATGAAATCATATATTGAGGCAGTCGTATACAGCCATTGAGAACTCCAAGATCTTGTCGATCTACTCCTAGGATACATCCATTTGTCTTTCTCATAGACTGGATTCTAACCATGGATAGAGAGCACACTTTTCACTACAATATAGCTAAGGGAAGACAAATCGGTTCAAAGACACATGGCACAGTGGATAAACAAAAGCATTAGTTAGATTCAATGACTGGACCCAAAGAATGTGAGTTCAATACCCGGTTAAGGCAGTGAAGAACTTGGAGAGGATGATTAACAGGGGATAACTGATAATTGTCATCCATTAAACAAGGTACGTAGAACTAGAACAGTCTAGAACAGCGAGCGACAAAAAGGGTTCAGTTCGACATTCCAACCACCTGAAGAAGGCCGGAGCATACAACAGCTGAAACGTTGTAATAAATATGGCGATAAAGATGAGGACAATAGTCCGA
>CAHIKZ030003885.1:1275000-1305000 GCA_903632075.3 Acanthosepion pharaonis
GTGTGTCGATATTAGTTTATATTTCTGGATATTATAATATGCATGTATCGACACATACACAAAGTATTTGCTTTTAAAAATGGTGTTCTGTTCTAATGTAAGAGAGCAAAAAGTTTCACCAGTCTGTTTTGTGGCAGAGAAACAAACGCCTCTCGCTTATGGCCAGTTATGGAAACTGTGTTTATCATTTATAAATACAAAAGTGAAAGTTAATAATGTTAATAATGTAAGAATGAGAGTAAACGTGTAGTAGGAAGTAGCAGAGATAGAGAGAGAGAAAAAAAGAAAGAAAGAAAATCAGAGAAGGAGACAGAGGAAAAAAGAGAGATAAGGAAAATGACACTGAAGATTCCTGCATATATATGTGCCTATATATGTAAGAAATAATAAAAAAAACAAAAAGAGAAATAGAGGCTAGATGGTGGGAGGGAGAGAGAGGATATACCAGAGAGAATTAAAAAACAGAAAAGAGAGAGCAAGAAGAAGAAGAAGAAGAAGAAGAAGAAGAAGAAGGATACAGTGAGACGACGAGGAGGGAGAAGTATCAAAGGGATGGAAAAACAGGAAGATAGCAATACATTGTGTAGAAGAGAGGAAAATTGATTGAAAAAGACAAGAGAGAGAGAGAGTGTGTGTGAGAGAGAGGGAGAGAGAGACAATACGAGGAGGAGGAGGAAGTGGCGGATATTCCAGAGAGAATGAAAAATAGGAAGATACAAATATATCGTGTAGAAGAGAGGAAAATTGACTAGAAAAGAGAGAGCGGGGAAAGAGAAGAAGAAGAAGAAGAAGAAGAAGAAGAAGAAGAAGAAGAAGAAGAAAAGGAGGAGGATCCAGTGAGACAACGAGGAGGGGGATGTATAAAAGGGATGAAAAAACAGGAAGAAAATCATGTAAAAAGAAGAAAATTGATTAGAAAAAAACAAGAGAGAGATCAGTAGAAGTGTGTGTGTGTGTGTGTGTGTGAGAGAGAAATTGATTGGAGAAAAGACAAGAAAGAGAGAAAACAAAAGGAGAGGAAGTGGTGCATGTTCCAGAGAGAATGAAATGAAATATATCGTGTGTGTGAGGAAAATTGACTGGAAAAAGACAAGAAAGAGAGAGGGAGAGAGAGAGAGAGAAGAAGAAGAAAAAGAAGGGAAAAAGGAGGAGCAAATGAGAGGAGGAAGAGCAAATGAGAGGAGGAGGAGAAGTATCAAAGGGAATGAAAAAACAGGAAGATAGCAATACATCAGGTAGAAGAGAGGAAAATTGATTGGAAAAGACAAGAAAGAGAGAGAGAGAGAGTGTGTGTGTGTGTGTGTGTGTGTGTGAAGAGAGAGAGAGAGAGAGAGAGAGAAACAAGAGGAGGAGGAGGAGGAGGAATTGGTGGATATTCCAGGGAGAAGGAAAAATAGGAAGATAAAAATACATCGTGTGGAAGGAAGGAAATTTTATTGGAGAACACAGAAGATAGTGAGAGGGAGAGAAAGAGATAATGTGTGAGCGAAGAAGAAGAAGAGGAGGATGAAACAGAGGGAATGCAAAAAACAGAAAGATAGAAGTACATTGTATAGAAGGGTAGAAAATTGATTGGAAAATATAGAAGAGAGAAAGAAAGACAGAGACTGAGAAAGAGAGAGTGAGTGAGAGAGAAGAGAAAGAAGATAGCGTACCAGAGTGAATGTACCGAAAGATTAACCAGAATGAAAAATGCAGTGGGGAGAGAGAGAGAGAGAGAGAGAGAGAGGGGAAGAAGGGGATGATGATGATGTACTAGAGGGAATTAAAAGCAATAAGATACAACTATATCGTGTAGAAGGGAGGAAAATTAATTGGAAAAGATGGAAGTGAGAACGAGAGACAGAGAGTGAAAGAGAGAGAGAGAGAATGAGAGAGAGAAGAAGAAGAAGAAGAAGAAGAAGAAGAAGAAGAAGAAGAAGAAGAGAATGTACCAGATTGGAAAAGGCTGGGAGAGAGAGAGAGAGAGAGTAAAAAGTGAGAGAAAGAGAGATGGGGATATGCGAGAGAAAGAAAAAGAGATCGAAGAATATAAGAGTAGAAAAATAAAGAAAAAGCAAAGATTGAATACAATTTCGAAAGTGTTCAACTTGGTTTTAAATTAATTTTCACCTCACGGTTTCGTTTCACCCTTCATTGGCCACACATAATCGTCAAACGACTCAAAATTCTACTTTCTTTCGTAAGCCTGGCTCACTCTCACTTCGCATATCTCTCTCCCCCTCTTTCTCTCTATGTATATATATCTCTGTCTCTCACTCGTTCTTTACCGAAAACCATCCCAGCGCGCAAAGCGAATGAAATACCCTTTACAACGCAATTCACCAAGCTATTTTCTCACGTCATTAGCTGGCTATTGAAAAAAAAAAAACAAACCTTTTTTTTTTCTCTCCGGACGAAAATTCTGAATTCGGCCTGCATTAGTTGTTCGGATGTAATCATCGGCGCCATGTTGGTTTGCTGGGCATCTCGGGTAATGGTAAGAATATCGCTCGGATAATCAGAGTCTTTAGTTTCGTTCTTTGGGCAAATTTGACGAGGAAGCAAAAAGGGGACGCTTGGAAAAAAAAAGAAAAAAAAGAAGAAAAAAAATGGAGGAAATCCGGCTAGTAGAATGTGGCGAACGATTATTAATTTACAAATAAATTCTTCTTTTGAGAATGAAGCGAATAAAAAAAAGTCGGCTTTCAGATTTTTTATGTAATTATTGTTGCTGCAATTATTTTGAAGAATCTCTATTTGATTATGTGAGTACTTTTTCTTAATTTTCAAGATGGCGGCTGGATCGCCTGTTTTGAAATGGAGCAAATGAAAGAAGAATGCTAATATATTATTCATATATATATATATATATATATATATATATATATATATATATAATATATATACACAAACACACATATATATATACATACAAAAGTATATATTTTAAAACATTTTTTATGTTTATACGTTCTTTTTATAGATACAAATATTTAAGTAAATGCTCTGTTTATAATAAACAGTATTAACAACATTTACCGGCCTGAATGTCCGGGAAATTTTCATAGAAAATATGCGTCCTTCGACAGGAATCGAACCATATCCTATACGGAACCGTCATAAAGCCTGACGTGCTTTTACCGATTGAGCTACAGAGGAGCGTTTGGGTTAGCAAAAGTCAATTTTATTGTTTTTAAACAACAATTCTCCATGATTTTCTCTCATAAATTCATATCTGCTCGATGCGTATCCAAATGTAAACAAATATAATATATAAACATAAAAATTGTCTTAAAATAATTGCCGGGCTTTGTCCATTTGTGTGACGTCATATATGATATATATATATATATATATATATATATATATATATATTATATATATATATATCATTATTCTTATTTAAAGGACAATATATCGGTATAAAATTTATATATATATATATATATATATATATATATATATATATATATATATATATGCATATTAAGTCTGTTAGCGACGAAATTCGACATTAATTGCATTAATATTACTAATTGATTCAATGTACGAATATCTCTTTATAATATAAAATATATGCTGCCTAATATAATACGTTCATTAAAACTATTGATCTGCAGTACGAAATTCCGGAAAAAAAGCCCCCAAAACTACTAAGACATATCACTCTATTTATTGAACTATGTACTTAGTTCATGTCACGTTAACTGGAAAACACATACAATAAAATAATTCTTGGATTTACCACATTACACAATTCATATAAAAAATTCTCACTTGAAATATTTGAACTTTAGCATTGCGACTTGCACGTTCCAATATTATATAACCGTTAATAAATAACACATTCTCATAAAAACATCTTTCGGTCTAAAATACATTTATTTTGTCTCGGAGTTTTATTTTTAATGGAAAAAATTACAGCCTGATGATGAGAATATGAAGTTTTCGAAAGTACTTTCTGCTCTAAAAATACACCAGATCCAACTGACAACAACATTTTTTACATAAGGATCGCATCATTTAGTGGATTGTTAGTAGGTTAATGCTTATATTAAGTCTGTTAGCGAAGAGATTTCGTCATTAATTGCATTAATATTGCTAATTGATTCAATGTATCATTATCTCTTATATATATATATATATATATATATATATATATATATATATATATATATATATATATATATATATATATATAAGCAAATATATGGATATAGATCCGACAGTATGAAGAAAAATATACTGAAAAAAACAAACAAAATCCTAATATGCGATTATGCTGTTTTAATGGTTAATGTCAACGTCGGCGTTTCAGTCTAATAGACCATCTTCAGGACATATTCATAAAACATAATTAACATAGACCATATACAATTCAACATGAAAAAGACGATGGACATAAAAGCAATACCAATCCAAACAGATAACTGAAATCTTTTATAAGATCAGTGTTCCGTTTAAATATGATCACGTCGTCGTTTCATTTTTCATTCAAAATACTCAAATTTTAGGAATACCTTTTCACAACATCGCCCACGTGACGACGACATGATCATATCATATAAATCGTTAGATAGATAGATAAATAGATAGATAGAGAGAGAGAGAGAGAGAGAGGTAGAAAGAGAAAGATATATAGATTGTTTCTGTCTATCTACATCTCTTTCTCTTTCTCTCTCTCTATCTATGTATCAATCTACATCTCTCTCTTTCTCTCTCTCTACATCTCTTTCACTTTCTCTCTTAGTCTTAGATGAAAGAGTGAAAGAACGAGAGAGAGAGAGAGAGAGAGGGGAGGAGGGAGGGAGAGAGAGAGTTAAAATGAGAACTTTATTACTTACTAACAATAAAATCTCGAGTATGACAATGACACTTTCAGTAAATCAAAAACATTTTAATAAAAGATTGAACCCCCCCACCCAAAACAAAAGACAAAAAAGAAATCAATGTAAATTCTTCATTAATATTTACTGCAAATCTCCGAACCAAAATGATTTTTAACGAAGTTCAGCCTTCTCCATTTTATTGACCAAATCTAATCTAAATTAAAAAAAAAGACCCCTCCCCCAAAAAAAAAATATTGATAACACGTAAGGCAAAATCTTCGACGAAATTCATAAGCTGTATATTTGGAGACTACATCATTTCTTGTGTAATCTAATAGATGCCAAACACATTTTAATTAAGTTCTCATAAACTTTATCTGAGATTTGCTCAAAAATCCAAGGTTTTCTGATGCATGCAAAAATATATCGCGTGGAAATCAGGAGAATTTGACAGCTTCGAAAAAGGAAGTCGATGTCAATACAACTAGAAAAGGTGAAATACGTTATTGTTATCTTTATTTGGGGACTGTTATACAATGATCAGCCAAAAAGTAATGCCGTTTTCTAATTTAATTTTCGAAGCATTAGTTTAGGGCCTTTTCGTTTTAGCAATAAACTGTAAATCAACATTCCCAACCTTTTTTGCATTATGGCCCACTTTCACATATGACCACCCGCATATTAAATATTCAAAAGCGTACCGAAATTGTTTGGTAAATGTTTGTTACTAGTTCATAGACTGACTTTATGATGTAGTAAAAAATAACAAAGGGAGGTAACAAAAAACGCAGTTGCTGTGGCTGTTACTACCGTATTAAAGAACAAACTAAAGCAAACTTGACAATTGAAAACTCTATATATATATTTCAGTTTTATGGTAGGAGTTAATTGTTGACAAGAAATTAAACGAATTTTGTTCAATAATTCTGAAATTAAAAAGATATACACAATTAAAAACTAATAAAAATTCAGCAAATAATTTTGGTTGTTCTTGGTTTTCACTTTTTTAATCATTTCACCCTAGCAAGGCTGGAATGCCACTAGAACGCAGGGGATTACAAAGAGTGAGAGAAAAGACTGGGCATAGGAGGTCCCGAGGAAGGGCATAAAAGCTGAACTGGTTTCAAGAAGACAGAAGATGGCGATTGACTTAGCCTTTAAATTTTTGAAGATTGTAGTTATCAGGGAAGCAAGAAAACGAAAGGGAGTTCCACGGGAGGGAAGTGCGAGAAAAGAAACTGTTGGAGTAGAAGAGGCGGTCACATTTAATTCAACAGTAAAAGGGCGAGATCTAGATGCCAATCTAGTAACACATTAAAATTCACATAGTCCGGGTACCCAGGAGAAAAAGCTCATCAGAGCAGTAGCCATTAAAATATTTGTAGAAAAGACAGAAGAATGCCAAGTCAAAACCAATTACATTGCAGATACCTCTATGGATTTTGTCAAGAACCTTGTGGTGAGAAGTAGAAGCACCTAGCAAGTCTCTTATCTGATTTGTATCCGAAAAAATGGTATTTCGTTTGAAGAACTACTTGAATGTTTATGAACTTTCTTTAAATTATAGAAGATATCAAAATATTCCTTGTTTGTGGTGGAATTTATATCTTATCTAAGAGTGCGACCAAGTTATTCACTTTTAGACTCCTGTTATTTTTTTTTTTAATATATACAGGTTCTTTATATATTTCCTTTCAATATTTTGGGAGGTAGGATATGTTGAAATAGCCTTTTAATACACTAAACCCTATATCATTCGCCAAAATGTTCAATCGCCTACCATTTTCAGTTCAATTGGATTTTGCCCACCCAACAGCTGAAATCGCCACGGTCAACTATCTAGGTACTGACTATGCTCGACGTTGCTTAACTTCGTTGATCGTACGAAAACAGGTGCTTCATCGCTATATGGCCATACGCTCACTGCTGTAAAGGAGTTTTCATATTATATGACAGTTCAATACACATTTATGGTTTCTAACGACATTTTCATGTCTTTATACATTGTTTAGTTTCTGGAAGACATAATACGCTATATGGATACGTTGTAATAAATATGGCGACAAAGATGAGTACAATAGTCCGAATAATGTAAATAGTGTACATAATACCTCATCTCAGAAATATAGACAGATACTGAAGAAGGCCGAAGCGTGCAACGGCCGAAACGGTGTAATAAATATGGCGACAAAGATGAGGACAATAGTCCGAATAATGTAAATAGTGTACATAATACCACATCTGGGAAATATAGACATATTGTGAAGAAGGCCGAATGTACAATGGCCGAAACGTTGTAATAAATATGGCGACAAAGATGAGGACAATAGTTCGAATAATGTAAATAGCGTTCGTTGTTATTTGATATGTAGAGTATTTTTCTCATTGATAAAGTGTATCAAATTTTCCAAGTATTTGTTCTCTATAAGCTGTTCGATGTTTTTGGGCAGCACGAGTTTTAATTATATTCTTATAGAAAAATCTATTCTCATTAGTCAGTTTTCGAGATAAGCTGTTGGTAAAGAACTAAATTATCCAACATTAAACATAAAAAAAAAAAAAATAAATCAAATGAAATAAAATAAAAAAAAATAAATCAAATGAAATAAAATAAAATAAAAAAAAATACTAAAGGACCAATCGAAATAATTTGAACAGTCTAGCAATTCGAATCAATTTCTAAATAAAGCATCTCTGAGAAAATCTATACAATTATTTCTTAGTTAAAGAATATATACACATTTTGAAGATTGAAGAACTGATTCGAATGAATATTATCCCACCACGAAATCGATAACTGTTTTTATTTAATTTTCAACTTTATACGCAGATATTGTTCAGACTGAATCTTTTTTTTTAAATATTTTTTTCTTATCTTAATACCAGAAATAATGAGAAATGTTAAATAAGATTGCAGTATTTCTTTTTTTTTTTATCTTTAAAGTTGTTTCCTTTATTTTAGATCATTGGAATGCTTGACCTGAGAATAAAAATTGCGTTGTTAACGCCTAACAAACAAAAACTAAATTAAAATAAATGAACGAAATAGTGAACAGAAAATAAAGCTGAAAACTGGAAAAATAAATAAAAAAGCGAAAAATATAAAATAAACGGACAAAAATGAGAACGAAAAAATAAATGAACAAAAATGCTGTAAATGTAAAATTTATTTAAAAAAAAAAAATTAAATGAAAAAAATATGCAAAAATAGATAAATAACAGTGAAAAAATAGGGGAGTTATCCTAAGATGTGGACGAAGAGGCGACTTTTTTGCCGTTCCGCCAATCTGGAAATCTCACTATGATTTATTATCTGGCAATCATACTAGGATTTATTACAGGTGGGATCAATCGTAACAGTATAGGATGCGCAGAGGACACATAAAAAATTACAGAAATTCCCAGACAGATCTCTTTGGATGCTGAAATTCCACATAACCTTACCTTGGTCGTTTGCGATCACCTCTGGCTTGTGGCAGTACCATTTCTTGCCGACATCAAATGCAAAAGCCTTGAATATTCCTCAGTTCATATGAGAGACCAATTTCTCATGGCAGCGTCTGTATTCATTCTACGCAAACATTCGACAAGCGTTAAAGATATGGGTGACAGTTCCATGCCACACAGCCTACATTTGTTCAAATTCATTATTATTATTATTATTATTATTATTATTATTATTATTACATACTGAATTGTTATGTCCCTATACGACAGTGTATACAGGACCATCTGTTTAAAGATGAAGAAGAGACTTGTGGCAATAGTAACGTGATTCTACAGAAGCATTTTGAGAATAACATGGATTGAACGTATGAGTAAGAAAAAGGTCTTAAGAAAAATAGAATAAAAAGAACACATACATATGATTAGAAAAAAACAGAACAGTTGAAATGTCTTGGGTACATAATGAGGAAGGAGGGCTTGAAGAATTAGACACTCACAAGACACACTGAATTTAAGAGGGACAGAGGAAAGCTAGGTAAGGAGGCTGTGTAAATGGTTCGCAGAACAGGGATTAGGAGTGATAACAATAATGCAGAAGAAAAGAATCTCTACAAAGAACAGGAAGTTGTGGGGAGCCATGATTACCAACTCCGTGAAGAGACATGGCACATAGAAAAAGAAGAAGAATTTTGCAGAGGGTTTAGTTTGGAAGATAGCAACTTACTAACAAAATGCTACAAATGGCAAGAAATTGTGGAGACTTCATCATCCACGTCTTGAAGGAACACAGCACATAGAATAATAATAATAATAATAATAATAATAATAATAATAATAATAATAATCAAAATGGAGTTTCAAATGGGCGTAGGGATGCAACTACAGCAAAATACACCGGCTGAAACCGCAAAATACCTAAAAAAGACAGAAAAGACGAATGCAACCGACCAGATACAGAAGCGATGGCAAAATAAACCGCTTCATGGCCAATACTCTGCCCGTACCAAACAAGCTGACGTAGACAAAACCCGTACCCATCAGTGGCTACGTAGTGCAGGGTTGAAAGCTGAAACTGAAGGTTTTATCCTTGCTGCGCAGGACCAATGCTTGCTAACTAGGAATTATCAAGCACATATACTAAAATATTGTGTCAGCCCAAAATGCAGATTCTGTGATAAATATCCAGAAACGATTGATCATCTTGTATCAGGTTGCACGGTGTTGGCACCCACTGAATATAAAACCTGACATGACAGAGTGGGCCAATATCTGCACTGGAAAATCTGCAACTTCTACGGGAAGGAAACTGAAAGAAACTGGTATGAACACTACCCAGACCCCGTTACGGAGATAGGACCTGTTACAATTCTATGGGACTACACAATACACACTGACAGAACAATCAAGGCCAACCGCCCAGATATTGTTATTAAAGACCACAAACAAATACGGTGCCTCCTTATTGATATGGTAGTCCCTGCTGACTGCAATGTATCTTTGAAGATATTCAAAAAGTTGTCAAAATACAAGGACCTTGAAATAGAAATCTCGAAAAAGTGGCATATGGGAACATCAACAATCCCTGTTGTTGTTGGAGCCCTAGGACTGGTTGGAAAAGATTGCAGTAGACTAATTGAAGGGATTCCTGGAAGTCCATGCCGTAAAGAGATACAAAAAATTGTTCTGACAAGTACAGCCCACACTTTACGAAGGGCTTAATCTATGTAATTTTTTTTTTTTTTTGTCAGTGGAAAGTGTCATGATGCCATCTCTAACCTTAGGTCCCTGGGCGGGACCCGGAAAGAAATGTGTAAACGCCAGAAATCAAAGAAAATAATAATAATAATAATTTTGGAGAGGGTTTAGATTAGATGATAGCAACTTACTAACAAAATGCTACAAATGGCAAGAAATTATGGAGAGACTTCATCATCTACAGCTTTAAGGAACACGACACATAGAAGAAGACTATCTGTTCCGGACGTGATGTTAGTGTAACGATTATCGATACAGGAAGTGGAAACATAGTGTCAAGTTCATATTCTGCACGGGTCAGTAATATTAAGGATGGAGTTCTGATAAGACCAAATTTCAGACATAATCTCCGTCTTCTGAGATGTTGTGAGTTTCCCGCGTGTCGGTGTACGAATCAAGACAAACACAGTTGTAGAGGAAAATACTGGTATATTCATAAAAGCAATTAACAATAGAGTGATTAGTAGAACGTAGGTTGGTTAGCACGAAACAATATCCAAAGTCTATAGTCCAACGGTATGTACCGGGTAAGCTTATCTGGACTGCTAACACTGACGCTCTCTCTCTCTCTCTCTCCAGAGCTGACTTATATAAGAGGGACCAGTCCATTACTAGTTAGAAGGTGGGTGCGCCCCAACACTTCGTATATCGAATCAAAACAGAAAATCTCCAAAATCTGTTATCTTTCAAGCTATGAACTTTTAGGCGTTTTGACAGCAAGGAATTTTCCAAAATCACAAGATGTCGGCTCCGAAATCAAGCGAATAAGCATGCATGATTGATTATAAATATGCCTGAAAAGTTATCTGTTTAAAAAAAAATCAAAAGGAATTGGTGAGAATATATGATATTTATTTTTTACCACCCGAGTTTACACCAATAGGTGTTTCCAGGCGGCCATTCATCTACGTAGTGACCAGATTCGATGTTGCTTAACTTCGGTGATCGTAGGGTGAACTGGTGTTTTTTTTAACGTGATGTAGTCGTAAGCCATTAGGAATGACAATGCGAATTACAAATTGGAGATACCAAAACAAGCATAAGAATTTTAGTATCTGGGAAGTGTTTTAATAGCGGACAGAAAATGCGACACTGAAATCCGAAGGCGTATTGAGATAGCAAAAGATGCCTTCAAGAAGCTAAGAAACAAAAAAATGAAATTGGAAGCAAAGAAAAGTTGAATAGTTATGTAATATCAGTTTTCCTATATGCAGTGAAGGCTGGATCCTCTCTGCACAGATGAAGAAGAAACTTGAGGCGATTGAAATGTGGTTCTACAGAAGGATACTGGGAATTCTATGGACGGAGCGCGTAAGAAATGAAGAAGTCTTGAGGAAAATGGAAACAAAATGGACAATTATACTCAGAATCAGAAAGAAACAGTTGTATTTTTTTTATCTGTGAGGAAAGAATCCAGCCTTCACTGGCATATAGGAAAATGATATTACATAATTATTCAACACCCTTTTCTTTGCTTCCAATGTCATTTTTCTGTTTCTTAGCTTCTGAAAAGCATCTTTCCTAATGCACCTTCGGATTTCGGTGTCGCATTTTCCGTCTGCTGTTAAAACATTTCCCAGATATTAAAATTGTTATGCTTGTTTTGGTATCTCCAATTTGTAATTTATATTGTTATTCCTAATGGCTTACGACCACATCACGTTAAAAGAAAACATCGGTTCACCCTACAAATATGAACGCGACACTATGTTTCCACTTCCTGTATCGATAATCATTACACTAACTGTTGTGGATTCCGAGATGAAATTCGGTCTCCAATGAATGACAAACGCAGGAATGAAATATAACAAATAAATGTACTTACACAATAATACCATTGGTAATACGGTTAGTAAATCCAGAAACGCGGTTAGTAGCAATAATAATATGTATACACAGTCTGGTAAATCCAGTCTCGAAGTAGGACTTCCTTAGAGTCTACGTGCTTGTTAACTGTGACTTCCACAAGCGGTTGCCTCACACTATTACTCTTACCTCCAACTCAATCGCAATCTCAATCTCTCGCCTCTACTCTGACTAACTCTGGGTATTTAACGGCAGCAGTCCAAGTACACACTGATCAAGTCCACTTGTATGAAAAAGGGGTGGACCCCATAACACTAGCGTCACGTCCGGAACAGATAGTCTCCTTGTTCTCCTTGTTCTTCTTGTTCTTGTTCTTTTTCTTCTTTGTGCTGTGTTCCTTCAAGACGTAGATGATGAAGTCTCTCCACAATTTCTAAATCTAAACCCTCTCCAAAATTCTTCTTCTTCTTCTTCTTCCTCCTCCTCCTCCTCCTCTTCTTCTTCTTCTTCTATATGCCGTGTTACTTCAGGACGTGGATGATGACGTATGGTGAACCTGTTACTTCCATTTTTTTTTCATCTGTGCACAAAGAAGGCAGCATTCACTGCCATATAGGAGGATTGATATTAAATAGCAGGTCAACACTGTTTTCTTTGTTTCTAAGGAATTATTTTCTGTTTCTTATTACTTTGCTTAACTTTAAGAAATTCTTCTTTTGCTATTGGAATGCGCTTCCGGATTTACATGTCAGATTTTCCATCCTCTGTTAAAACATTTCGCAGATATTTAAACTCTTGCAGTTGTTTGATTTTAAGATCTCCAATTTGATGGCGAACACATTTCCCATTAATATTGAATTTATGTCTTTGACGTCATTACAATTATACCGCTGGTTTTCTCATCAAAAATGTTGTTTTGTAAATTTTACAATTTTCTGCGTAATTGTAATTCTTAATAACAATAGAGCATGTCATGAAAATTCAATAAAATGGCTAACAATGTAAAACTCTTGAAAATTCGTTACAATCAAAAATATGTTTCCTATTTCGTCTTCTGTAATCTATACGAGAGGTCGACAAACTACAACACGCGTACCACACGTGGCACGCCAAGCAATTTTCAATGGCACGCAGCTGCAACTGACATCACGAAGTCCGAACCGATGACTACTACAACGCAAAGAAGATATTTACCTGTTTCAAAACTACTCACTCGTTGGACTCCCATTAATAATTAAAAAAAAAAACCTTTTAAAAAGAGTTTATTTCTGTTAATGTGGTTTACATATTATTTTATATATTACTATATAAAATATATTGTAGAACAGGTATATTTACCTTGATTTGTAAAAAAATACGCACACCGAATGATTTTAAAACCCTAAGTCGGCACATGATTAGCAAAAGGTTGCCGACCCTTGATCTATACAATTATAAATATCGTGCCCAGCAATAGTGAAATTATTTTAATGAATAGCTTAATTAATATTTAAAAATGAGAAAAGTGTATCTGCCTATATTTCTGAGATGAGGTATTAACTAAACTATTTACATTATTTGGACTATTGTCCTCATCTTTGTTGTCATATTTATCGCAACTCTTCTTCAGGTGGTTGGAATGTCGAACTGATCCCTTAATTTCCCTCGCTTGATGGATGTTATCTCCTGTTAATTCACCTCTCCAAGTTCTCCACTGCCTTAAACCAGTTATTGAACTCACAACACTTTGGGTCCTTAAAGACACATGGCACAGTTGATAAAGATGTTAGTTAGATCTAGTGATTGTGTGAGTTCAATACCTGGTTAAGGCAGTGGACAACTTGGAGAGGTGAATTAACAGGAGATAACTGATAACTGACATCCATTAGACATGGCACGTGGAACTAGAACAGTCTACCCCAGCGAGCGAAATAAAGGGTTCAGTTTTGATATTCCAGCCACCTGAATAAGGCCGGAGCGTACAACGGCCTAAACGTTGTGATAAATATGGCGACAAAGATGAGGACAATAGTCCAAATAACGTAAATAATGTACAAATACCTCATCTCAGAAATATAGACAGTTACCTTGATTTGTATAAAAATACGCACACTGAATGATTTCAAAACTCTAAGTCGGCACATGATTAGCAAAAGTTGATCTATACAATTATAAATATCGAGCCCAGTACTAGAGAAATTATTTTAATGAATACCTTAATGAATATTTAAAATTGAGAAAAATGTAGTGGCTGAGAATATGCGTATCAAATTTTCGAAGCCCTCCTTCTTCTTTATGTGTCACTGAAAATTCAACTGCCTTTTTCCGATCTTAAATACAGTGTAACCCGGATATAAGAGACCCGGATATAAGAGAAACCCGGATATAAGAGATATTTTCTCTGGTCCCAAATTAGAGCCTGTGTTAATGCAAACAAAATAGACCAAACCCGGATATAAGAGAAATCCGGATATAAGAGACTTTTTTACCGGTCCCGACAACTCTCTTACATCCGGGTTACACTGTACTTCGATTTTTGCGTTTCCAATTTCCCTAATACTTTCCTCGCTGTTTCCACGCTCCTTCGATGTTATTCTCAGCAGCTTTCATCATTTAAAAGAGAAATCTATTCATGTGGTCTAAATGAAGAGTTTGGTTAAAAAAATAGCCCATCAAGAGATATATCATCTGAAAAAACAAAACATTCATATCAACAAGGGGAAGACGTCGGCCGCGTATCCCAAACCCAACAGTCGAAAAAGCCCTTTCGCAGTGTTGAAGAGTAAAAGATCTAAGATGCCGGCTAAACATGAGACAAATCAATGGAAATGAAGTGGAGAATCCGGAAAACATCCGAAAGGGGAACGGGATAATCACAGTGGTACGGTCAGGCACGGGTACGCGGCATATATGGGGATGATAGAGGAGGCAAATACATGTCTATATTTCTGAGATGAGGTATTATGTACATTATTTACATTATTCGGACTATTGTCTTCATCTTTGTCGCCATATTTATTACAACATTTAGACCGTTATACGCTTCGGCCTTCTTCAGTATCTGTCTATATTTCTGAGATGAGGTATTATGAACACTATTTACATTATTCGGACTATTGTCCTCATCTTTGTCGCTATATTTATTACAACGTTTCGACCGTTGTACGCTTCGGTCTTCTCCAGTAGCTGTCTATATTTCTGAGATGAGGTATTATGTACACTATTTATATTATTCAGACTATTGCCCTTATCTTTGCTTCCATATTTATCACAACGTTTCGGCCGTTGTACGCTTCGGCCTTCTTCAGTATCTGTCTATATTTCTAAGATGAGGTATTATGTACACTATTTACATTATTATTACCCTCATATTTGTTGCCATATTTATCACTACGTTTCGGCTGTTGTACGTGTTACTAGAACAATCTACTGGGTTCAGTTCGACATTCCAACCACCTGGCCGAAACGTTGTAATAAATATAGCGACAAACATGAGGACAATAGTCCGAATAATGTAAATAATGAGGCAAGTACAGTCTTAAATTTAATACCCCCACATATAGATACTAGTTAGGACTGCATAGTGACTTTTAGGTATTATGGAGTATGGTAAGTAAGAATGTGTTGTTTTGTGTAAAAAATACTATGGTATGTTTGGGTCAGTAATCGTGGATAGCTAAATTTAAGATAAGACAGATTGAAGATTAGCCTTCTCTTATCCCCCTTTTGCCCTTGTGTCCCATTTTTTGTATTAAAACAAAATAAATATTTCTTTCCTCTATGGTACCTAGAATTTATGAATTTAAGTGTTGTAAAAGATCAGTGGCAAAGTTTCATCATCTTACAGTTCGAAATGCTAGACTAAACCGTACGTTCTTTGCTAAAAGTTCCTTCTATCACAATTCTCGCGTCTGGAAGTATCCTCAGTCTTCTTGCTTCCCATTCAACTTTGATGTTCAAAAATTTAAATGCAATGTCAATCGTTATCTACCGTCTTCTTGATTCCTTTTTGCTATTGTTCTCTCGTTAAGTGATTTTTTCTTATATTCTATAACACTCCCTTGCATCTTAGTGACTTTATTGCTTTTCTGGGGATGAGATGGTTAAAATGTACTTAGAAGCTACTATATAAAGTGTGTTTCATTAAGACGGATTATATATGAGTGTGTTTCATTAAGACTCATCAAAGTCAGCAGTAAATAAATCAGTGTTATTGGTGAAAATTTATTTATTTCTCTATTGGATCATGTTATTTAAGTCATGGCAATTATGTGTGAAAAATCATATAGCCTAAATGCTCGCCAAACCTGAAAGAAAAAGACAAAAATCATTAGATGCTTAAAAATAATTTACATTTAAAATCGGTCCACGTTGCATGAACACCTTTTAGTATGGCTCAGTTATTTCTCGCTCCGTTTCAACTACGTTCAAGCACACACTGACCAGCCCAGGTATTAAACTCACAATCACTATGTTATGAAATTCAGGAATCAACTTTTTAATCAAATTGGTTATTGTCCAATGAGAGAGTCTTGAGGGAACCTGAAACCTAGCCTGACTGCTGAAGAGTTTGTTGCAGTTGATTTTCAAGGTTGACCACACACACTGAACATTCAGCTTTATACTGCTGTTATTGTTGAAGTCTTGTCATTTCTTTTTCTTTATTAACGACATAATAATAAGGATTTAATGATATTTTCCCATGTTCTTTAAACACGGCAGCAAGATCGACAAATTGTAGGCTTTGAGGAACGTGGAACTACTACTTAATTGCTGTTGATACCAGGTTTACCCTAATACGGGATGGTAGCATCTGTTTGGTTCCCAGCTATGGGCAAATAATGTACTGAAAGCAAAAACAAAACACTTCTTTCTTTCTTTTGATGTGCCATATCCTTTCAGGGCGTAGACGATCATGGCTCTCCATCTCCCTCAATCCCTTGCAGCTTTCAGAATGTTCCTTCCCTCTGCTTCTTTGCCCATTACATATTCTGTCATCCACTTGCTTAAGTCCACCAGATATAAACGCGTTGTTTTCCTTTGTCCATCTTTCCCTCTATTCGACCCGTGACTATCAGATTCTGCAGGCCCTCCTTCCTCATTATGTGTCCGAGAAACTTCAGCTGCCTCTTCCTGATGTTAAGTGTAAGCCTCCTCCTTGTTTGCAACCTCTCATCGTTGCTCACACGCTCGATCCATGATATCCTTAGCATCCTTCTGTAGAACCACATCACTGTCGCCTCCTCATTGCTGAGAATATCGGCCAACATTCCCTGCTGTAAAGAATAACGAATGTCACGTAACAGTTCCGTATTTTTTCTTTGTTGTCAAAGAAATCCTCCTGTCTCGCAGTGCTCTGCCCAGCTTTTGGAATGTGCCCTTAGCCATCCCAATAAGTCTACGGATCTCAGTGTCACACTTACCGTCCTCTGTCAAGACGCTTCCCAGATATTTAAACTTCCGCGTCTGCTTGATTCTAGTGTTTCCGACCTTCAAATCATCCTCTTACTGATGATCATGAATTCTGGCTTCTTGTAGTTTATACTTAGTCCTTTCTTCTCACTCTCCTTCGCTACCTTCTGTAGGAGATTTTGTAATTTCTCTTCCACGTCTGCTATCAGTACTGTGTCATCTGCGTATCTTATGTTGTTAATATTGTGGCCTCCAATGCTAAATCCCGGTAGGGTTTCCAATTATCTCAGAATTGCCTCGCTGTATAGGTTAAACAGGTCGGGTCAGAAGACGCTACCTTGCCTTATGTCCCTTTCTATTTTTGTATAATCGCTGAACTCGTTCCCTATGCATGCTGTTTGCTGCCAGTAGAGGTTCTTGATTATTCTGATATCTTTCCCGATTATATCGAGGTTGCTGAGCAGTTCCATTAGATCCTTGTTGAATACTTTGTCGAAGTCCTTTATGAAACTATAAAAATAAATTTTTATAGTAAACATAACCGCAATACATTTTTATTAAAAAAATCCAATACATCTTTATAGTAGAATAAACAGCAATACAGTCCATACTTAATTGAAGGTATATAATTGAATTAAAAATATATTTAATTGAAGCTGTAAAATTGTTTGCAAAATATTTAGATTTCGGCATTATGTAACCCATAGAGGTGTCGATATGCCGCTAAAGAAAATCAACCAAACCAAATCAGACTAGAGTGTTCATAAATTTAGAATTTGAAAACTTAATTATATTTTTCCTCCCATTTACTTCTGTTTATAAATACATGTTGCAAATTAAAATCTGTATATTTACCGTGATAATTGTCCCCAGTGGACGAAACGTGTTGGTAAAAGAATGTTTTTCTTGTCATTCCAGAAAATCGGACAGAAAGATGTATTTTTAGTGACTTCATTTTGTGATGTCAAGAAACACTCGTTGCCACTTTTGTGAGGTCAACGAATACTCGTTGTCACTTTCGTAATGCTCGTTGTAGAAGAGACTTTGTAATCGCAGATAACAACTATAGTACTGACGTTGAACAATACTGGTGTCAGACGCGTTCGAATAATTTCGCACTAATAGTATTTTCTCGATAATAATTGCTCGAATAGTAATCTGTATAGAGAAATAGTATAGTGAATAGAGTGGAGAATAGCGGTCCGAATAGTAATAGAGGATAGACTAGAAATGCAGATCAATTAGACACACGCTTATCTCTCATATATGCGTATCCTCTATGGTCACGGGGCCTACTTAATTTAATAATGGGATCGTCTGTGTTTGCTCACTGGCTATCTAGGTTCAAACTCAACTGTCGGCAGCGACACTTTATTCATATATAACTCTTCAACAAGTGACTGTCCATCTGCCGGTACCCTTCGAGGATATCATTATTGTTTTTATATTAATAAAGTATATTCGATAATATTAGTAAAGCATATCTATTGTAACACACGTGGCGTAACGGTTATCTGTACAGTAAATGGAATCAGCGATCCAGGTTCAAATTTCGCCCGAGAAGTTACGTTCACTTTCACATAAATTACATTCAAGTAAGACATTATTCATCAGTTTCTCCTCCTTCGAAGCTATGGGAGAAAATGGTTGTGCTGACTGGTTTCTCTAGATTTTGGCTAAGCAGTACTTGAATTTCAAACCACGCCGCGATTGTTGCCAAGAAATTATTGGGATCGTCTATTAGCCCAATCTTACCTTCTTCAAGTAATGCACTATTCCAACTTTCATTCCTAAATCTAGCCCTCTGATTGGTTCATTTCTACCAATCAGGTCGCCCGCACGTGCACTTCGAAGTTTTGGCGCAAAATCGTGCTGGATCCACCCAAGCGATCATGACCTCTTAAAAAGAACCCAAAAGCACGTGTGACACGCAGAGAGAGACGGAGACGCAGACCTGGGCAGATCAGCAGGAGACCATTTTTCGACCGCTTACTCAAGCTTAAAAATGTGACAACTACTAATTACCGTCTCACTAATCGAGACGACAAATCTTTCCCGTTCAATATCTTCTACGAACTACTTCGTCATTCAAGAATCTCAAACTATACATTCTCTTTGATTATCTACGATAAATCAGTCAGTCGAACGAGCACAGAGATATGCTAATATAATCCACGTCGCTTGCAACTGCAATCTTGCCGCGCAAACTAAATCATTACTGACTCACTCGCAAGCCCAAATCGAAGAAAACTCTGTGAACACCGAAACTTTTACCCGAACAACTTTACTTATCTAAAGTGAATTAACACTCACTACTATTCTAAGTAAATAACATCATCGAACGAACTCAACATTTGCAGTCAAAGGTAGACTACTTCGTAATGACTCATTTCTAAAAACATAATACCTACATTCTAAATACTAATTACAATTTCCTAAAAAGACTGTAACACAGATACACAAGGCATTAAAAAGGACATACAAAAACTACAAATATCACGAGCACACCAACACAATAACATCTTCAAACATATTCTGTACATATTATCTTATTTGTATATAAATGCATTTATCGATTTTGAATTGCATGCATGTTTTGTCTTGTTTACATTGAAATTGTTTATTTGTTTGTGGATGCAGAAAAGTTCATGCAACCTAACATAAAAATTCCTTCTGATTTAACTCAATGCTGCAGCAAATTACTTAGTTTATTCTGCACATCCCCAACAAAAGTATAGCAATTGGCAGATAATAAAGAAAATGAAATCCGCGTAGAACTATGATCGCCAACGTCCTGAAGTGAAATAATATTAAAAGACTTAGCATTATACTATTAATATAATAATATTTATATTACAATATTTCTATTATAATATTATATTTCTATTAAACTATTATCATTACATACTATTTCTATTATAATATTTATCTCGTACTATTATAATATTCCTGGTATTCTTTTAGTTGGCCATTCGTATTCCAGGATACCCGTCTACTAGGGCGGCTGGTCAATCCCTATTGCAGACGCTCACTCAGGCACATTTGTGTTTGCTCAACACCCACAGAGCCTACCTGGGGTTTATGCAGTTACAGTTTATGGGAGAGAGCGTGTTATCTAGCGTGACCAGCAATTTGAACAAGATCAGCACGCTCAAGCCCTCGGCTATGGTGACTTGTGGCTTCGTGCTAGCACAGCTATCGATAACCCCCAAGAGTTCCTTCTACCCAATTTCACTCCCAACGCTTGGGTCAAGCCGTGGTGTGGTTTTCAGACAATTTCCAAAGGTGCCGAACGCTGGGATTGCCCCCCCCCTACAGACCGATAAAATCAGGAAGTTTACTTGCTGACAAAGCAAGCGTAGTGAAACCCGAGTCTCAGGGTCAGAAAGCGAACGTTCCAACCACCCAGGTACGCGCCCTTTGCTCTTAAACTATAATTCTATATCTGTTATAATATTTCTTTTATACTATTATAATATATTTTATACTATTATAACATTCTTATTATAATATTCCTATTAGACTATAATAATATTTCTTTTATACTATTATTATATATTTTATACTATTATAATATTTACATTATACTATTACATAGTATTTGTATTATACTATAAGATACTAGTTCTATTATAATATTTCGGTTATATTGTTATATTGTTCCTATTATAATATTTTTAATAAACTATATTATTTCCATTATATTATTATTATATTTATATTATACCATATCTACTATATTATTACTATAGGTTTTATACTATTATAATTTTTCTGTTATAGTATTTCAACTATACTATTATAATATGTCTTATACAATTCTGATATTTCTTATTATTGATACTGTTACAATTTTGATTTGGAGAAACTGCGTGAATTAATTGCACTGTTTTGAATCTTGTATAGGTGCACATCTTTGTGTGCCATTAATTAGCTTTAGTGACTAACGTTAATTATTTCATGATGCTAATTAATTCTTTATACATTAGCGTCTCATTCAATTATGTAACAATTTGTGATTTTCGCACGCACCACTTTCTATTAATAAAATACAAGATAAAAAGAATTCGTCTTGATTGAGAAGCGTTAACATTAGAAATTGATTATTATACGTCATGTGAATCCAAGAGGAGATAACTGTTGATTTTGTGGATGGGGTGAAACAAAAGTAGGACAATGAGTAAAGCTTATGGAAAAAGGTTTTTATATAAGTTGAAATCAAGCCTGCATTGTATTGTTATACCAAATACTAGTGCTGGGACAATTATTTCCTTAAGTTCAATCCCCACCCAAGGTACGGTTCTTATTTGGTATGGAACGCGTATAATTTTTGAATGATTTCTTTGTGGCAGATTTGTTGCAGAAATCATGCCTGAACTGTAAACATACACTCATCTCGTATTTATTTGAACCGGTAGGCTTATTTCATTGGGGTTTTATCATTTTATAGCTGAAAGAGTTAAATGCAACAGCATGTTCTATGCTAACAACTTCTCTTGCATTTCACGCTCGTTGAAATCTATTCCGGTTGTTGCTTTCCGATCAGTTTTAATCTGTAAAAATTTAAATGCAATTTCAATCGTTTTCTTATGTCTTCTTGATTCCTGTTATTTTATTATTCTTGCTCCTGTCGTGGAGACTTACCTCGTAAGTCGTTACTCGTAGCAGAGATTTACCCAAAAGGGCCAGAGTCGCGTGTATGTTTTGCAATGGAGTGTGGAGACAGCCAATTGGCGAGATTCGGAAGATGAATCGGGCAGCAGTTCGTGTGGGCGGAAATGGTGGTGTTGCTTGTAGCCATATTTGTTGACTCGTTCTGGGCGCTTATTGGCTGCGCGATGTCTGGTTCAGGTACATAAAATCGCTCATCCATGGAAAAAAAAGCTCTTTTCTGACGAAGAGTTTCGTACTTGAGATTGAGGAACGGAAATAATTGATCGAAAAATTGTCTATTAGATCTATTGGACTTGTATATATATATATATATATATATATATATATATATATATATATATATATATATATATATATATATATATATAGGTGCACAGGTATGCAGAAAATAGAAAAGAACACGTTGGGTGCATAATCCGGAGTTCCTTAGTATTTTTTGTTTTCATTTTTTAAGAAGACAGTGCTCCATACAGAAGTAGAGCTTTATTATAATAGTTTTTGTTTAAAATATGATACCTTCTCTCTCTCTCTCTCTCTCTCTCTCTCTCTCTCTCTCTCTCTCTCTCTATCTATCTATCTATCTATATATATATATATATATATATATATATATATATATATATATATATATATATATATGTATATATATATAAGTATAAGTGCGCAGTTATACAGAAAATAGAAAAGAACACGTTCCTTAGTATGTAAAATTCCTTAGTATATATTTATTTGTGAGTGCTTCCGACGAATTTTCTCACAGATCCCGTTATTTTATTGTTCTCGCTCCTGTAGTGGAGACTTACGTCGTAAGTCGTTACTTGTAGCAGAGATTTACCCAAAAGGGCCAGTGTTGCGTGTATATTTTCCAGTGGAGTGTGGAGACAGCGAAATGGCGAGATTCGGAGTGAAGATGAATCGGGCAGCACTTCGTGTGGGCGGAAGTGGTGGTGTCACTTGTAGCCATTTTTATTGACTGGTTCTGGGTGTTCATTGACTGAGCGACAGCTGGGACAGGCGCATAAAAGCACGGTACGCTTATTAATGGAAAATGCTCGTTTCTGTCGAATAGTTGCATACTTAAGATTGAGGAGCGAAGGGTGGAGGCAGGTAAAGCTCCCTTTTAGGCCTGGGCCTTCAATCAGCGGTCGATTTGGCCCTTTCAGCATATCTTTCTTCACTTTCGTCCAATCGCGAATTAATTGATGAGATACTCAGTGAATCGTCTCAGTGTTTCTCGGGTAGTTCTTTCGAACAAGCTTGCAGTGTCTGGACCAAAGAATTACTTTCTCTCCCACTAGACACATCAAAACAAAATAGCTGGGATAAAATTAGATGCGAAGCCAATTTTACTAATTTGAGGCTCTCTCTAGATCAGCATCGCCCTGACTGTCTACTGTCTGCTTCACAAGCAGGTAGTGGCGCCTGGCTCAATGCTGTGCCCTTTTCATCTACCGGTACACTTCTAGATGATGAGTGCACTCGGGTCGGAGTCGCGATCTGTCTTGGACTCAAATTATGTGATTGTCACAGATGCAGATGTGGAGCTTCCATCGATGAGTTTGGTCTGCATCCTCCCTCCTGTCG
The DNA here is from genome assembly GCA_903632075.3 of Acanthosepion pharaonis. NCBI lineage: Eukaryota > Metazoa > Mollusca > Cephalopoda > Sepiida > Sepiidae > Acanthosepion > Acanthosepion pharaonis. The sequence goes on from CAHIKZ030003885.1 coordinate 1,298,469, forward strand.
TCGTAGTGACATGTAGCAATAAACGACATCATCAGAAAAGGTTTGGATGCAGCTGGGTTCCCTTCCCAAATCGAACCGTGGTGATGGAAAGTAGCCAGATGGCATTACCATTTTCCCTTTTAAAATGGGGAAGTCGTTGATTTGGGATGCGACCTGTACGGATAAATTTTCGGTCGGTAATTTGATCAGGTCTGCGATTGAGCCGGGGTCCGTCACCCTAGACGCAGAGATAAAAACAAAAATAGATATTCTCTTGCTGATAGATTTTTTTTTAATCCTGTACCAGTGGAGACTTCTGGGGTTATTGGCCCTCGTTCGATGAAGTTCCTTCGGAGGATTGACGCGATTGCGTCTCGATTAAGGGATGAGCCTCACAAAACGGAGTGGCTCTTACAGCGTGTCTCACTGGCGATGGTTCGGGGTAATGCTTTCTCCATCATTGCGGCTGGCAGTGGATAGAAAAAAAATTTGTGTGTGATTCCGACCAATTCTCACACAGCTCCTTAATAGGGTTTCTACTTTTCTTTGGGGAAATGTTTAAAAAAAGATTCCTACCACCATCATTATTCCAGACGGCATTTATATTTTTGTTACAGAAAAATACATACACTTTAGAGAGTCAGAATCGTTTATATTAAACAGGGAGGAGTGGGAGAATACATCCGGGACATCTTTATTCCAACAAACTCTGTTTTTAAACTTCTGCCTGAATTTCTGTAATGAAGAACTATCATTTTTTACATTATTTATGCTCGGACTATTGTCCTCGCCTTTTTTATTATTATCACAGCGTTTCGGCCCTTTTGGTTTTGATGAAATTTGTTTGGAATATATTGTGTCATCCGTGATTGTATCAGATTTTCATCACGCCAGACACTATTGTCTCGACTGTCGATTAGTTGTCCTACGGCCATTGTCTTCCATGGACGTTTCTCCAAGGAAGCGTACGGAAACAACACAATGACAAACGAACACAATTCACGAACACAATGACAAACTTTACCAGTGAGCAAATCAAATTGCTATTGACTGACTCGAAAACTCTCATGATATAAGTCTAATCGAGAATCTGTGGTCAATCTGCAAGGAACGACTTCGTGGAATGTACATACGAAGTACTAACATGTTCCCTGGGTCATATTTCATTTGAAAATACGGAAAAATTATATAATCACGGACTTATTCCTTTTTGTTTCAATTAATTTGTACATGGGTGTATTTGGTTTGCTTTGTTTTACGGCATATCGACCTCAATGGGATCATAATGCCAATAAGATTTTTATTGTTGGTAATATTTTTTTCCCAAAAATGTATTGCTGGAAATATTTTTTCCAAAATGTTTTCGAAAATGTATTGCTGGTAATTTATTTTATTCAAAAATTAATTCCTGGTAATATTTTTACAAAAATGTATTACTAGTATTAAAACCTATTTTTACACTTTCATAGTGTTTTGACTAGAGTTTGGGTGTTTACTATTTGCCCATAACTGGGAGCCTAACAGGTGCTACCACCCCCTGTCGGGTGAACCTGGAAACAGCAGCAATTAAGAGGTGGTTCCACGCTCTTCAAAACCTCCTGATCAGAGGCCTTGCTGTTGGGTGTAGTTTATCGTCTTACCCAGGATGCGGACATACTTGGGCAGTTCTAGATGCCACGCATCAACACTATACGATGCCAACATGTGAGGAGGTATCGCATTGAGGGATTTGGTTAATATGGCTTTTTTTCTGGTATATGCAAATAGGTTTGGCGATAAATGGTAATAAAGAATTGAGAGAATATGTAACATTTTATTTTTTATGCTGGGAAGCGAAGAAGCTTCTGTTGAAACTGGCGCAAATCTTTTACCAGGGTTTTTCAAAGAGAGACCTTTTTTTAAAACACGTGTGTTACACATACGACTAACCACAGCCTGGTCGCCCTTCGTCAAGATGATATGGGGGACAACTTAAAAAATCTCACCACACAATCAATGAAGATCGCTGTCGGATCAGTGATGTGATATCTGAGGTATGTGGTTTGTCTTGAAGTTCTTGCCGGCGAATCTTTGGAAAAAATTTGAAGATGAAAATCGTTGCTCTCTAATTCTTGACTCGTAGAAGATGAAATATTGTTTGAATGTGAGTCACGAATTATGGGAACAAGTTTGAAATATTTGATTTAAAAGAACCGACCCGATGTGCAAATTTTCGTAATAACTGAGACATTACTCTATTTATTGAACAATTAAGTATCATACCACATTGACTGATAAACTCCAAAACACACACACAAAAAAGTCAAATTGCCATATTAGTAAAAAAACGCACTCTCTTAAATTTAAAAAAATCAAACTTAGCGTTGTGACTGCATGCTCCAAAAGTTTGTATCCGTTAACAATAACATATTTAAAAAAAAACATATTTCGATTCGCATTTAATTTTTTCGTCTCAGATGCTATCTGGATTTTACTAAAAACAAAATAATTTCCATGCCTGAAGATGACTGTATATACAGTTGAAAGTACTTGCGTATTAAAAAAAAGACCTTATACAGCTTATAATTATTAAAATCACGGATCATAACATTCATCAAGTAATTTGTAGGTTAATGCGCCTTTAAAATTTTGTTTGCGAAAGGATTTTACTATTTTATATCATTAACTTTACTAATCTACTTTTTGTATGAATGATTCATTGTAATGAAGATACACACACACACACACACACACACACATATATATATATATATATATATATATATATATATATATATATATATATATATATATATAGACGTATATGATATATTTATGATCAAACTATCTATTTGAGGCTTTGATGCTTAATTTGATGCGTTAGCGAAGCTAGCTGACAGAGTTCGATTCCCACTGGTTGCCACGTATAATATTTGACAGCAAGTAAACCAACAAGGGTTGACATGTAAACTCAACCACCTTTTTCTGTCTTGTAACTCGGAATGCGATTATAGATATTGAGACTAGTTTGGTTATCCATTGCTATTGAGTAGTGACATTGGTACTCACTGGGTGCCTCACTGGACAAAACCAATCTATCTATAGTGATATTCTAAGCCCGGCTTAGATATGGCACAAAACCGAAAGTATGAGGCAGCCAGTGAGGATCGAACTCACTACTCAGTCGTAATTGATCTATCAAGACAAGCTTTCTAGCCATTATACTACATCGAGGTGCCCGAAACAATTTATCTATATATCTAGCGTCGTTGAGTTCAGCTATTTCGAGTTGACGTCCAGCTTGAAAGATTTTCCCTATTGTCTGCCAAGGACTTTCTGCTAACAACCGCTAAATGTTATTGTCAAAGCTTTATAAAAGAAAAAAGGCACAAATATCTCTCCTTTCTTTTTGCTCTTTATCTACAGGATAGCTTAGAGATAGGGCGTGTCTCGTTCCTTCCGTAGGGAGTTTCTGTTCCCAGTGAAATTAATGTCGCACTTAATAAAACACAGAAATAGAACAGCGTAAACTATACGAAGATTATTGACTGCACACATATCTCACCATTCTCATATTCAAAAATCTTTGTCCTCTTGTCACAACTGTACGTACAGTACGATGTATATCGACAGAGACGTCTCTCATCGCCGCGATGGTCTACTTATAATAGGGAATCATCAATCATTCGCCCGGATGATAGACATACTAAACATACGGGCAACTCAGAATGGAGCACTAACACACCCGGATGTCACTCCTCGATTCCATCCAACCACGCTAATATTATATATAGTTGCTAATAAAACAATTTCTTGTAGGATAACACAGAAGAAGGGTCTCTTCTGATGGGACGGCGTACTTGCCTTCTTTCAAATCAAAGTCCTACATGCCAGACAAAGACGAACTCTCTTTCGTCGAGAATAAGGCAAATCCTGTTCAATATTTCTGCTATTCGACTCCGGTTCCGGTTCACTATGTCTGCCAACTAAATTAGCTCCCTAAGTACTCTCTTAGGCTGGCATAAGGTTAAAGTAACAGAGCACGAAGTGAGGATCAAAAATATGGTAGAATTGTTTCAGGACGAGTGCTTTTCAACATTCCTTCGTAATAACAATTTTTCTACGGTTGTTGGAATTTTCTATCATTACACTTATATGGCTTTTATTTATTTTGCGTTAGGCGTAAGATCTGGGCCACTGGTAGCCTACCTTATGCTTGTTGAGATCAACGGTAGGTATAGAGCTAAGTCGGAATTTTGAGCTAAAATTCTTGAGGTCTATTTGTATACCAGGTCGACTTGAACACTGAGTCGACTTGTACGTCAGGTCGATTTGTACGCCAGGTCGGCTTGTACACCAGGTCGACTTGTACACCTGGTCGACTTGTATGCCACATTTTACAGTAATATAACTGTTATGAGACAGTTGCAGTATAAAACAAAAGAAAAAGAAAGAAAGAAAAAGAAAGAAAGAATAACGGAAAGAATATTATGAGCCATGAAAAAATAGGAAGAACAAGAAAGAAAGAAAAAAGAAAGAATTTATTAAAGAAGAATAAAAGACGGTGGTCGTGATGAAGAGGGCAAATGTGACAGAATAATCAATGAAGAAGAGAGGAGAAGAAAATGATGCTAAAGAATATGAAAAAGCAAAGGAAAACAAAAGCAAAAAGCAGGAGGAATGACATGATGATGAAAAAGAATAAGAGAAAACGAAAGAGAGAATTCGGAAAAGAGATAGAAAAAAGGAATAAAAAGAAGGAATTAAAAAAAATGGAAATATATCGAAAAGAAATAATGAAGAAAAAAAACAAGAAAAAGAATGAAAGAATAATAAGATGGCGAAAGAAAAAACAAGAAGAGAAACGAGAAAAATAATGACGAAGAACAAAAAATCGCGAAAGAGAAAAAAAATTAAAACCCCTAAAAAATAAGATCCTCTTGAAGAGAAAGAATTGAAAGATATATGTGAATGAATTTGAAACGAAAGCTGAAAAATATTTAAGAAAGAAAGAAAGAACACCAGAGTTGGGGAGAAAACAGTTCACATCATTACTGTCTGATGACATTTTTATGGTAGTTTTCAATTGTCTGTATCGGATTTTCGACAGGGAATAAGTTCATATGATGTGATTGTATTTTGCCTCAAGCCAGTCTTGAAGTGTGATTGCCTTTATTATTGTCTATTTATGACTGAACATCACGAGAAATGCCTTCCTGAGCCATTGTTATCAAAGATTTTGAATAGTTTTTGCGACACGTTAAAAAAGAAAAGTAACCCTTAAAATCTGAAAATCCATCCATATAGATTTCCAATGATGAGGACAGGCGTGAAATTGATACTTGCCACGAGCCGTTGATTTCTATGGCCCTATTGTTTTGTCTCTCTAATATAGATTTTGTTGAAATAAAATCTCTGATGACACCCGTTTATCATTGAAACATCAAAATAGAAGTTTTCTTTTCGTTTTTGTTTGAATTTATGGAATGAAAACTTATCATTATTTACACTGTCTATATTCGGATATATATTTATATGAGGAAAATAGTCCGAATATAAATAAATGGTGTAAATAAAAGTTTCCTATACTGCCTTTGTATATATATATATATATATATATATATATATATATATATATATATATATATATATATATATAGTTTGTTTCATGGTTAAACGAAATCTTCAGGTAATGTGTGCTTTATCTTGTCTCGACTATTTATATATGCTGGTCAATGGTGAATTATGGGTAGCAAGGCCTATTGTATTATCCTAACAGTGGTTGCGTTGGCAGAAATGAGTATGTTTAATCTATTCTAGTGGCTATTGAATAGCAATAATTGTGGACACGAATGAGGATATTTTTTAGCTATTTTATAGTATTGTTAATTTTTACGAGTTATTTATAATTGATTATAATATATATATATATATATATATATATATATATATATATATATATATATATATATATATATATATATATATATATATATATATATATGAAGAAATATAGCCTTAAGATGTGCTAAATTTATGGGATAAAGTGATCAATATCAGAGATAGAGCGTGTGTAAATATAAAAAGTAAACATAGCCGTCAACACTTTAGAGGCGACAGTCTGTTTCATGCTAGATGCAATCGTCAGGCCATTGCATCTAGCATCAAACAGACTGTCACCTCTAAGTGTTGACTTCTATGTATATATATATATATATATATATATATATATATATATATATATATATATATTATTTTAATAGCCACTGCTAACCTGAAGATCCGTTAGGTGAAACCTTGGGTAGGTAGGTTCTGGCTCACTAGGTCTTTTCTGTGACTGTTAGTTTCATATGAAGTTTCTATTTGATCTACGACACTTTCACAATCTTCAAGCACTTCGCGGATAAGATACTCTATTCTATATTAAATTTCGGAAATGCACCAATATTTGAGCATATATTTATTTTTATATTTCTTATATTGGCTGTGTTTATATATATTTTTTATATTTTACATGAAGCACCGTTCTTATAGCGTCTTCATTTTTTTTTAGAATGCGATGTCTCTTTTAATT